>WHPZ01575045.1:0-12938 GCA_016617965.1 Macrosiphum rosae | reverse complement strand
GTCAATTTTTTTTTAATACCATCGATAAGTATATGTCTTATACCTAGATTGACATACCGTCTCCACTCAGAATCGTTTTTCTTATACAATGATATTATATCATTGAATTCAAATTTAATACCATCCATTATACCATGACCCACTTGTAACCTACAGTACAGCAGAGCGACATCCACTTTCCCACCTTTTTTTTTTTTGTTTTTCCCGGAATTTTAAATTTTGACTTCTTCAATTTAGCAACTAGATTTCACTTTCCCATCGAACAAGATACTGAAGTTGAAAATCGAAGCATTATTTCGACTACTTATAGCGTACACAGACACAAATAAAAAATTTAAAAAATTTAAAAAAAACCCTCATCATTGTAAAATCAATATAATCATCGCTCCGCTCAGAATCTAAAAAAAATAATATAATTTAATATAAAAGTTAACAAATTAATAGTTTACTAATTTGTAGACCCGTGGTTATGAAATAATTCATAAGACAAATTCTGATGGTATCTTATTGCTCATTTTCGTAAAAATGCAGAATGACGAAGCGTCCCGTGAGTTCCCCTTAAAAA
The DNA here is from genome assembly GCA_016617965.1 of Macrosiphum rosae. Classification (NCBI taxonomy): domain Eukaryota; kingdom Metazoa; phylum Arthropoda; class Insecta; order Hemiptera; family Aphididae; genus Macrosiphum; species Macrosiphum rosae. The sequence goes on along the minus strand of WHPZ01575045.1, from coordinate 12,373 downwards.
TAATAGTAGGTGCAATCCGCTAAAATTTTTGAAAAATTAGTTACGGTACAATCCGTCCACCATCGTACCCACCCATTGCCCTTCACCATAAATCGAGCACTGCATATTATCAAAAAAGTACTTAAACCTATTTATTTGAGTAAGTATTCATATTTGAATATTGTTGTATATAAAATTATGTTCTGTTTTAATTTATATTTAATCGCCTGTACCTACACTCATAAATTGCAATGTATTTCTTTTTAGTTGTTAAAACCTTATCCAAAAGATAGATTAGGTAGTATATAATATACAATTATTGTCAATTAATATTCCCTATTATAGCTTTACATTTATTGGAAGAAAAATATAAATAAGAGATAGATAATTGTTTTCAATATTAACTGAATATCTTGTAATATGAATATAATACACAGAAAACAAACTTAGAAGTAATTAATTATATAGAATTTAATAAGTATATATGAGACAAGACAATAAGTATTTTACACACACTTGATCCATTGCTTCTTCAAATCCATCGGCATTGACACAACAATTTAATATTAAGATAAAACTACATAACTACAAATATAATGTAAATATATAATGCTGTAAAAACCACTTACACCAAACCACGTAATCTCAATTTATAACTTAATTATCCATTAATAATAATGTAACCACAACCGCAGGCTAATGACCTAGCTGTTGAATCCTTTGTTCTCAATAAGAAAAAAAATATTTTAACTATGATTAATTATAATAATATGGTTGTTTTGTGAAGAGATGTTTATTATATTTTTATAATATAGATTGTCGTCTTAGAATTTCTTCGTATGAACAATTCTTGGTAACACATTAGCTAGTGCTGGTGGTTTTTGATAGTTGATATATTTAAAAAATTTTTTTAAAAACATTTTTCAAATAATTTAAATACTGAAGCATACTTAATGATGCAGGTACTTTCAATTTCATGTAGTATTTCAGTATTTGTTCGAAAAAATGGTAAAATTAGGCTATTATAATACTTTCATATTTTAATATATAAATGTCTATAATATATAGTTTGCTGTTATTACGACCTATGTGTAATGCTTATATATAATTATTAGGATAGATGATGCTGTTTCAATGGCATCGTCCTTAAAAGTTGGGTATTTATTCGAAACTGCATTTCATAAATCGCCAAAAGAAACCGATGAATTATTAGATAAGGATTACATATTGGAATACGAAAAAGATATAGTCGACGAGGAGTTCGACCGAAATACTGAGCTCTGGACAAACCGTGAGGTGGTGCTTGCGGCTAAAGTTCTAAGTGCAAAGAATCCTAAGAAACATGGTATACAATTTGCGTCTGACAACCAGATGAGGAGAGTGTATGACATAATATTTGAAGTATTTAGATGTAAGGTTAAAACTATATACATTTTTGGTCTATGATTTCTGTCATATATCGATGTGATTAATAGATATTTTTATCATAACTTATTTATAAAATATATCTTTTTTTCTAAATAAACGAATAAAAAAATAATTAATATTACGAATAAATATTACTGGGCTATATACTTGAGTACATAATTATAAATTTGGTTTAACTTATTAAAGGTCTTATTGGTATTACTAATATTAAATTGGTACCTGCGGGGACTTTGTTGGTCAACAATAAGCTTGAGTGGGGAAGATGAATGCCACTGAGAAGACATGATAGGGTCAAGTGGTCAACTATACTTATGATCATTATAATTTATAATCAGGGATGTGGATTTAATATATTCGTATGTTTTATTTGTCACTTCTTATAAAAAATTAAGACCTGTTCAAAGTATACCTAATAGTCGTACGGTTTTGAAAAATAAAATTATATTTTTTATCTATTGTGACTATAAATGTGTTCATATGTTAACACTGCATATTATATAGCAGTTCTTGAAGTTTTGTGGAATTGTAAAATTGTGGAAAATATACTAATAGATAATTATAATTACTAATTAGTATTAATTATATTATAATTTGTATAACTTTATGTGTATACTTCGTCTACAATATAAACGACTAAATATGGATTACACGAAACTCACACAGGAGAATAAATTTAAGCTTGCAGTAATATTCGAGCATAATGCTTTTAAAAAAGTTATATAATAGCAGAATAGCTATTTAAATGTGTTCTAATGCAAAATAGAACTTAAAAAGGGGGGAATCAATATCTTTGCCCCCACTACAAAATAAAGAAACAGCTCCTTATTGCTCTTTGAATGTAACTTTTAGTTTTTTAGAATTATAAAAATGTCAAATAATCTTAATTCTTAAGTATGGTACCTATAATTATTAGGTCTTCTTCTTATTTTTAGATAGAACCATTATCAACGAAATTTTAAATAATATTGATTTTGAAAACATCTACCCAAACGTAAGATTGTTTGTTTCTATTTAGAACTTTACCACACTTATTGATGTATTTTAATTTTCATAAGTACTCAAAGATGACACTTCTTGTATGGCTGATGTCTTTTGATTATTACCGGAATAAATTTAAACCAAGAAAATTAGATGAAAAGGAGATATTGAGTTTCAATAAATTGCAATTGATTGAAATAGCTGATATTCTAAAGGAGATACAAATTCAATTGGCAGCATCTTTTTCGAAATTTCGAATAAAACATTGTGCCTTGTCACTGTCTGATATGTTGCCAAGACATTTGCGTAATGAACGATTCAAAAAGTCTTCGGAAACAGTAATTAGTTGTTGGATAAACACATTCTTGACCAGGTGACTACAATAATGTATTATATTATGTTAAATTTTAAATTAGGTATATATTGTTGAACTAACACTTATTTATTTTTACTTAAAGCACAGAGAAAGTATTAACTGTATTAAGCAAATCAGGACTCACTCAAATGAAGAATTCTGAAGATTTAATTCCCGAAACATTTAAAATGGATCATTTATTGCCTTATTTTATACACATTTATCCGAAAGAGAAGTCGGAGTTCTTAAAAAAAATTCCACTGTTTCAGAAACATTTATTGATTTTACAGGTATTTATACATTACATAAAACTAAAAAGTGCAAATGAATTATTTATTCCAAGAAACGTGGGGTAAATATCGTTTATTGTAGATATCTTAAAATCATTTTGATTTATTTGTTTTACTATTATAGAATAACATGATGCCATCAACTTAATATTTAAAATTGTATTATATAGGTACTCATGCTCTTTCATGTTTATAAACGCATTACTTATTAATATAGGTTAATTAGAGTTTGTAGTTCTAAACTTTTAGTTACATTTTGATTAAGATAATATAAATGTAATGTACCATCTATATCTATAGAAACGGTTCAATACAAATTAAATCATTTTCTAAAAAATATTGTTTTGCTTCTCACGTATACATGTATAATGTATATTGTATTTATTATTGTTCTATAGGTCACTTCTATAAGTCGAGCATTAAAAGTGCGAAATGCGGACACTTTGTACTATTACATAATATTATATTTATAAATAAATAAAGAATGCATATTATAATATAAACAAGTCTGAAATCATGATCAATTTTATTAAAAATGTTTTTTTGTTTAAATATTATTTGGTAAATTATCTTACATTCCAAATAGGAAGAAATCATGGCTCGTGTTATTGCCTATCGATAAAATTATAATACATATATATATATATATATTTGAATATTTCCCAAGCGCGATATAAATTATCGTTTGCGTTTAGGTACCGTTGAAATGCATTTCACTAAGACGAAGATTGTCACATCACAAGAATGCAACAACAAATTAAGACCAAAACTTATATAAAAAAAATCAAAAAGCTATAATTTATATTTCCATACTTTATTTAGATATTATATATAATGGAAAATAAAATACGAAAGTGTCATCAATGGGTGGCTTTTTCATTAAAATTGTTCATGTTTTTTTTCTTTTATATAGCTCATACTTTTATTATTTTTTTTTTTTTTATTTGATCTTAAGTCCGGCGACTATGGCCTTTAACTTTTTTTGGTTTCGTAGGTTTTTATGTCGGTAGGGGGAGGAATACATGTGTGTTTTGTTGGCAGAATTTTTGATTGGGCACCCGTATGTATCTACCATGCCCTTGTGGTGGATGGCGGCACTTGTTCTCCGGACACCGTGACTTGCCCGAAGAAAAATGAGGGGCGACATTTCAAAACGTACTATTTCCATTTTACACTTTTTTGAGAAATCACGATTTTCTATTTTCAATGAACAGTGGAAATAGTACATTATGTATCTAACTCAATTATATTCCCTATCTTCATACCATGGGAAACAGTAATAGATGGCCTACTTTGGAAATAGTACGTTTTGTACAAATTGAGGAATTGGTATGTTTTGCTTCAATTTATGAAATGAACAAACTATCTAACATGGGAAATACTACGTTTTGACATAATTTTGGAAATAGTACATTGAGACAAATTGTTCCTTTGGAAATAGTGCGTTTTGCGTCATTTATGAGTTTCATATTGATTTTAACAAAGGAAATAGTACGTTTTGGTTCAATTTGACCACTCCATTAGATTCCTCGTCCATTTTTACATATGAATCCATGTATAACTCAATTTTGTCAATTTTGGAAATAGTACGTTTTGAAATGTCGCCCCTCAAATGCCGCCCATGTCCGAGCCGTCCCCCCATCCTTTTTTGTGCCTACTGGTACATTAATTATGTATAAATAATACAAAATAAAAATGTTTAAAATAGTACAAACTACAATAATGCGTTCTGTAATTTATATTTATACCTAACCATACAAAGTGTTCGCGTTAAGCATTTTAAACAATTATAGACTGTATAATATTGTACAAAGTGACCGTTTATCATTTATTATTTGTTTATAGTTTGTGTATTTAAAAGTCGGAATATAATAAATAACTATAAGTCGTTATAGTTACATATATAGCCGATAAATAGGTATATTTAGAAAATATAATTTAATATACTCATGTAATACAAGGTAAGCTAATATTTTCTAAAACTAATTGCATTTATCAGGTATTTAGGTGTAAAGTGTAATGTAACAACTGTATTTCAGAATTAATTTGTTGAACAATTTAATTTTAATTATTAGGTGGTATTTTTAAAATGATAAAAAGTTAATTAGTGTTATATATACTTATATATACACGAAAGTGCTAATATAGTAGGTACATATTACACATACTCTCAAGAAGGAACAATCTTCAAATTAAATGTTTTAACATATTGATGCTTATAATAATATATAATGTAGGTGTAGGTATGTACTGCGATAATGTGATTTTATTATTTTATTTTATAAGAAGACACTTATTTTTTAATCAACGGTCATTTTGATTTATATATTAATAATATAATAAAGTTTTTCGTATTTAAAGACTATATATAGGATATTGCAGTAGGTATTCAATCTGTGAAAGAATTCAAATATCGATTGTATTTTTTTTTAAACTTCACGCCATAGTTTTAATTTCGTATTCAGGTATTCTGAATAAGATGCTGTTGTATAAAAATAATAAATAGCACGTATTCACTATTCATTTATTATGTTTAAACATTGACAACTTAGATAAGCCGAGAAGTGAGAGAAAATTAGATAAATTTCCTCAATGTATGTACAAACGTATTGATTATTTACAGTTCTACCCATCTTATCTATACGTTTAAAATGTTTATAAATGATAATCTATAAACAATAGACTTTTGGTTTCACGTTCTGTCAAAATATTCATAGCAAATATTCTACCTCAGAGTATGTTATTAAAAAATATAGAGAAAACAAGGTAAATGCTCCCAAAATACTCCAGGAAGGACAAATAGTTTGTAAAAAAAAAAATAAGTGTTATCAATACAATATAGTTAACTGTGAAAATTAGAATTTTAAGTTCAAGCGCCACTCAGTTTATAAGACAGTAATATGTAACCGTTTATTTAACCTTAATAATAAGTAATAACTAATGATTTGGTCATTAACCTTTTTTTTATCAGTAATCACTAATCAGCAGACAAGTGTACTTTGTTTTTAAAAAAAAAAATAAAAAAATAATCTCACATTTATCAGAATAGTAATTTTCTACTCGAATGAAACATAATTACAGCTAGTATACTATTATTCGACGAAAAATAATAATAACTCTCTGCAAAAAATGTATAGATAGCAAATTTTAAGTAATTATATCAAGTTTATATGATAAAGACAATACAATTACGATTATATGGATCACATACAAAAACACTTGTAATTCGCAGGGTACCCAATAACTGTTTTGAGGATCCCCGTTACCTAGTAAAGAAAAAATGACTTACGTAAAAAGTTTTTACTTCAAATTATAGTACAAACAGGTTATTTACTTGGATGTATATAAATAATTATACATTCAATAATTAAAATGAAGAAAAATCGATTGATATACATTGTATTATTTACAATTATTAATAAAGTGTCCTTATAGGTATATTTACATGATTTTTTTATCACTATATAAAAAATATACAGTATACACGTGTAAAATATCAGCAACTATAAACAATGATTATAGTATATTAAAGAAAAATAATTGTTTACAATCTATGATGATTTTTTTGAGAACTGAAATATTCAGTTTGTACCGAAATCGATAAACGCAACAAAAAAATCCCTCTCGTCCATTGAGTTCTAATGACAAGTAAACGATATTTCTAACAAACGACGAATGCGTTATTTTCGAGGGAATGCACCCGTCGCGGCCGTTGCAAAAAATATAAACGCAGAGCGAGTCCTTCTCCTGCGGCATATCGTCCCACCGTGACTAATATAATATAATATAATATATTTTATATAATATGTACGTTTAACGTTCTATACACTCGACGCAAGTGGAAAGTCGTGAAAATATTGTGAGGGTGCGCTCGACCCGCACTCGTACGAATCGACTGCGGGTCATCGCCACGCACCCACATCGGTTGAACTCGATCGCACGGGCCTTCGTTCAGACCAAATCGTCCGTCTTCCTAAGCTGGGCCTGTATGGCTGCAAACGTCTTGCCCTTGGTCTCGGGAAGCCACAGGAAGCAGCTGATTATGGACGTGAGGCTGAACAGCGACGATATCAGATAGTTGCGGTACATGCCGCCGTCGTCGGCCAGCACGGGGTAAATCTTGAGGGCCAGGAACGACGCGACGGTCAGCGTAATGGTGTTGACCGCGTTGGCTATGGACCGGGTGTTGGACGGGAACAGCTCGCAGTTGATGGTGGACAGCAGCGAGCCAAGGCCGAGCGTGTGCGCGACGGACAGCCCGCCGACGGCCAACACGCACAGCCACCCGTAATCGGTCACGTCGTACGTGGTGCACTTGTCCACGTAAAAGTACGCGAATATGGCCGTGTCGAACGCAAAGCACGAAGCGCACGACACAATCATGAGTGGCCGACGGCCCACCCGGTCGGCCAGCACGGTGGACGGCAGCGCCGAGAACAGCACCGAGCAGGCGAACACCAGCGACAGCTTGTTTGAGTCGACGGCCACGTGCATCTCGGCGAACGTGATGGACGCATACGATATGAGCGCGGTGACGCCGGCCATCACCCGGAACACGGACAGACCCTGCACGATGATGAGCGCTTTAAGGCTCACCCAGTCGGTGAACAGCTCGGTGAAGGACGCGTTGCGCATTTCCTTGCATATGCACTCGACCACGGCGTCCATCTCATCGTCCACCGAACTGCCGGTGTCGTCGCCGCGCAGCCAGACCAGCGCCCGTTTGGCGTCCGCCAGCCGGTTCTTCATCACGTAAAAGTGCGGGGACTCGGGTATGGTAGCGAACAGTGCGCAGAACACCACCGGGCCCGCCATCGCGGCGTACGTGAGCCGCGTGTAGTCCAGGTACATGCCGGCCGCGTACACGTACAGTATGCCCACGTACATCATTATCTGGAACATCGTGCCCAGGGCGCCTCTGATCTTCGGCCCGGCGATCTCGCCCGCGTACACCGGCAGCACCGTGTACGCGCCGGCCGCCAGCAGGCCCTGCATGAACCGCACGGCCAACAGCCCCTGAAACGTGTCGACGTACAGCAGGGCCACCCACGTGGCTAGTGCCATTGGTCCGATGATCTGTAGGCTGGGCTTGCGGCCCCACCGGTCGGCCAGCACACCGAACGGCAACGACCCCAAAATCAGGCCCCAGTCGATGACTGATACGAACCACGAGCTCTCGTCCACCGTCATCGGGATCGGGCTGTTTGGTCCCAGCAGCTCCTCCATGATCGGTGACGTCCAGCCGAGTATGATGCCCACGTTCATTATGGACAGTGACCCTGCAGCACACGTAATACAATATTGTTATTTTTAATAACCATTATGATATTATATTAGGTATAATAGGTATGCTTGACGACATGACTCGCTGGTGAGTCATACGGGACCTTTAAACTTATCCGTTCGAACGGAATTCTAATTTTTTTAACGTTTGTAGAAGAAGATGGCTGGACGGGTGTATAGGTAATCAACTGCTAAATTATTGAGGTTATAGTAAAAGTGATGATTTTATTTGGCATGTTGATTCATTATTGATAACTTGTGGATAAAGGGATAAAGAATTCTCATTTAGGGCTAGCCTTTCAAGTGCTTTTTTTGTTGATATGAATTTTCTAGGTAAGTTTTTCGTTAATAAAGTCATAAGGACACTGAGGTGCAAATATTATAGTGAACAACGAGATTAATAATTTCTAATCATATAATGCGAAATGCTAATATAGTTTTAAATTATTTTTTCAATACTTGTTTATGATTAATACTTATCTAAGTACCTATAGTGTGTATTATGTATATAACAAGTGCTTTTTAAATATTTGCTCATAATAATAAAGATAACAAAATCACTATATTTAGTAACTAATACTAAATATTATACAAAATGAAATGACTAGTAGTTTGAGATTGTTTATAGTTTAAGTATTCAGTACTTTTCTAAATAGAATGAATAATATTTATTTAGTCGGCCAATTATAAAATATTAAATTAACTAATGCCTTTAAATTTTAACGGACTCTCACGGTTTTATTATACAATGTACTTTGTAATTTTTGTAAACATAGGTTAACTTTAAAAATCGCCAATTTAATTTATTTAGTTAATAGGTACTTTACTAGACTTTAGACTTTTTACATAAAGTTTATGTCATCATTATTCTCTTATCTTGAGGTTATTACTATAAATTACAGTAGGTACATACTCTTAATACATGTATAAATTTGTTATTTTTATCTTTCTGTCTAAGGCATCTTAAGATTAAAAAAAAAGCTACAAATATAAGACAAAAAACATGCATCTAATTTTGAAGTATTAACATTTCTCATTTACTATAAAACTCTAATACTTATTATAAGTACCAACCTAGTTATAATATATATAATTAGATGTTACGTCAAAACACATAATATTATATTATTACAATATTATACTGATAATAACTGATAAAAATAGTCGGAGAGTCGATATGTCCACCCTCGTTCGATAAATACCTATTATAGTTGTGCATAGAAACGAAATCAAAAGATACGCCACTCGATTAATAACGATTATTATTGTAAGAGATACATTTACAACAGATTTATTAACAAACACAAACCCACCGGTTCCAGTCCTATGATTAAGTAGGTACATAGATAATTAATATGCATTGTTTATTTTGAATAGGCAGTGCTTCGCTTTGGGATATAAATATTCACAAGTAAATAAGTTATAATTATATAATACATATTAATATATGCTATGATGTGTTCACTTAAAAAAAACAATACTATAATAATGTATTATCAAATATCAAGAACTAGGTAATTCGACTATGTTTGATTTGATTGATTAAAAAATAAATATCTTTACCGGATGTCGAATAGACAAAATAATAATTGGTTTTAAAGTGGTACCTGAAGTATCTAGCAAAAAAAAAAAACGGTTCTTATCACAAACATATGTTTATCTTGTTAGGTTACACTTAACTATTTTAACACTTAAACTCAGTTTAATCAATTTAAGAAGATGTAATATCTTTTGACTTCTGGTATTCAATTTGTTCTCGATTAAATTCTTAATTAACAATAACTACACGTCTTAATCGATTGTATGATATTATATTAATATTCGAAAACAACTTCGATACAGTTGTAGGTACTTAAAAGAATTACGAAATTAAAAACTGCCTCATTTTCAATTTATTATCAGTTCTAATATTATTTAATTATAAGTTTATATTGAACTTAGAGACTTGAAATTTGTTGGGCTATATATATATATTATGACGAAAATAACTTTATTTAATAAAATATGTTCCACTGAGCAAGCAAAAAAATTACATATCACTGTGCAAATAATAGCTACATAATCACTCAACAGTGGCGTGTAACATGGGGTCAAAGTGTTGTTCTGGCAGCACCTTAAACATGGGTGGGTGGGTTTTGATAGAAGAAAAATAGGACATTTTATAGGTCGATGGTAAACGACATTATGAGAGTTAGGTCGTAGGTCACCTGAAATTATTTGAGCAACGCCAATTTATTTATAATACACGTCACTGCATTCAACTGAGTCTAAAATAGACATTAATGTAGATATTTATGTATACCTACAAAACTATGTTAAAAAATGCAATATTTCTTTTTTACGATTGTGATGGTTTAAATAATTTAAATAGTATTATTAAAAGCCATCTGCGTAAAATGTTTTCGTCTATCTAAAATACACCGGACTCGTCCAATGAGTCCAAAAGTTGCAGCCTGATAAATAACAATGGTCAGTGCGACGGTAAGCATAAATGTATAATTATATTATAAACGTTTAATTATTTCCGATGATGCAATTCGATTTTTCTTACCTGCAGTTGCGGCCAAAAATTGTCTCAAGACTCCTTTGTTTATCATTTTGTTGTGTTGAATTTTTTTTTTTTTTTTTTTTGAGATTAAAACTGATCGCAAATGGAAAATTTAAAAGGTGAACAATAAAAATATGTTTACAGATAGATATAATCGTCCAAGTCCGTCGAACAAAATTATTCCGACCGTAACGGTCTTCTGGCAATAACGTTGTCCAGTTTTTTTTTTTAACTATTCATTAATAACTGTCGTAAACATTATTGTCGCACGCATATTATGTAACGGAATTTAAAATGTATAGGACAGATCGCCGGCTTGGACGAATGTAGAATACCGAGTGGCAAGCGTAGGTCAGGCTCAGACACTTATCGGGACGGATTTCTTATCAGTTATCTTTGAACTTGCGAAAAAAAAAAAGGGGAACTGACGACTATACAACACGAAATATTAAATCTGAATTACAAAACAGGTAATCCCTTTACTGACAAGTGTCACGTGTTACGTTATATACTATGACAATTATTATTACACCTATACCCATCACAGAATGAGTTTAATGTATAATAATATTATATATTATGTACCTAGGTACATAAATTACTAATTAGAACATTATATATTTAAATATATTTTTAATTTAATATTTCGTTAAGTCGATTTCGATATTTTACTATAGTGATTCTATCTGATTTACGAGATCAATTACACCTATAATGTTCATAAAATTACTTCAACGCAAATATGTTTTAATATTATATAATTCAATTCATATTCTCTGTATTATAATTCATATAAATTCAACTATTTAAGCACACTTTAATAATTCGAATTGTGACCGTACGTCTATTCTGTGCTTAAAAATGTGAATGCTAATACATTAACAATTAAGGTTTAGAAGTGTCAACTAGTAGCAATACTAATAATTGTTAGCTATACTAATAATGTGAATAATCTCCCACTAAACTAAAATAATGTTAATATTGATTTGTATATTTAATTATTTAATTCTCATTAGGTGTTCATGGTACTATTCACTTTATGATTACCCTTATAGATAATTATTAATGTTTGACAGTATTGTATATGAAAAATTAATAGGTACCTGACACTACCTGTATAATATAATGTACGAAATATAAAAACAGAGCACATTCGTTTGTTTTGAAACACTCAACAATTCTACATTTTCTACTAGTTGCATGATGTCTACTATATAATTTCCATTCCTTTCGTATTTCCAAAGAATACGCGATTATATAAACGAGAATTCGAATACAGAAACGATAAAACATGTGTAACGTAGACAGAGATAATGTTCCTTTTTAGAACTATTAAGTGTGTAGGTTCCACACTAAACCGAAATGATCCACTGCATCGGGAGTATTAAAATATTATTATATTATTATTTTTTTTTTTTTTTATTAATTATCCCGCGGCAACTAAGGCCATTGGGAGGGGGGTTGGTACTGTAGGTTTTTAACGGTAGGTGTGTTACACGTGGGTGTATTTTT
>WHPZ01575040.1:0-12152 GCA_016617965.1 Macrosiphum rosae | reverse complement strand
AAAAACACTGGTTATAAAAACACCGGTTATATTGGTCAGTACTGTTATTTTTTTTTGCCACCAAAACACGTGAGTCCCAAAAATCCGGCAATGAAGAATCGCCCATGGTCTCAATGATAAGAAATAGTTACTGTTATTGCATCTGCTTCGAAGCAACGGAACTGGTGTTACGAGTTTACGACCTATTTATCGTGTCTCAAAGACACAAATTTTTATTATACGCATTATTATAAGTTTGTGAATAACATATTTTATTATGTTGCTATATCGTGCATCGCATAATATAATACCTACACGCGTTTGAATATTTTTTTATATTTTTACATAATTTTTTTTTTAAAGCGTACCTATATAGGTAGGTACTTTGTACAAGCTCATAGCATCACACATGTAATTGCTTTATGGTGAACAAATTAATAATGATATTCAATAATATTGTGTATGCCATTAAAACGATTAACTGCTGCAGTTGTTAGTACTATGCCTATGTGGCTACAGTAAATGGTAATGTCGATGGGACGATTTTTGTTGTGACGCTTAGACATCTCATTTTTTTTATTTTTTTTTCATATTTTTCCTGATAATAATATACTAACGTGAACCCGCAGTAATCTTGCGTGACTATGCATTATTCATTTTCATAAAATATTCTCTAATATGGGCTTCTTTTTCATTCATATATAATGATTTGTCTAAAAATAAATTCCCATAAACAAATATTATAGTCTATGTACTTACATACAATATTATTATTATACAATAAAATATTATTTGATGTTCATTTAAAATATCGTTCTTGTATTAGTGTACTATAACTGACCACAGCACTTCGTTTCCAACTCTATTTAATATATTATATACGATTGAAACTTTGTTCAATTCGTTGTTTAATATTCGATGGAAAAGTGTAATGCCGTAATGGTGTTCAAAACTTAAAAATTGTCTACTATTTCTATAATAACCTCTAACCAATAATTACAATTATTTATAAATTAAAAAATTGTTTTGATTTCCATTGACCATCGTGAATATCTAAATACTTGTGCAAACCATTGGTGCAGCTAGGGGCGTACAAAAAGGTTTTTTGCACCCTCAAGTGCATACATAAAAAGTCGGTAAGTGGATGTCACTGAAATGGATGGTTTTAAATTTGAATTCAATGATATAATATATTAATATCATTGTATAAGAAAAACGATTCTGAGCGAAAACGATCAGTCAGCCTATGATATTACCAAGTATATTTGATGATATTAAGGTGAATAAAGTAATTTATAATATATAACCTATTTACGTGAAATCTTGTTTTAAATTTTCAAACCTTAGTTATAAAAGTTGAACATTTTATAAATTTTTAACTACAAAATAATACTACTAAATTTTAAATGTGATAAATTTTGTAAAAATTTGAACTTTAAATGCTTATATAAAAAATTGTGACAATAAATTTTTAATTTTTATCATCTGCCTTGGAACAATATACTATGAGCCTTCTATTCAATATTCAAGCTTTTTTAAAAAACAAATAAAATTTAATTGATATTTATAGAAAAAAAAAACTAAAAAAAATAAAAACTGAAAATGTCCATAAACAGCTCAAAATAAGTCAAAATATTTGGAAAATATTATGATGTATAGAAAATACTTATATAAACATTCAGTCAAATTTGCATGTAAATACGGTAATTTGTTTACGAGTCGTACCAAAAACCAAAATCGATTTTTTCGAAAAAAGATTTTGAGTAAAAATTCCCGGTTTTCTTAATTTTTCTTTTGTTTTTCAAGGTGCTTTTGAAAACTACAGGAAAAGTATTACTATTGACCACCCCCGAAAGTACCGACTAGGTTCACTTTCTTATCAGAAAAGATACTGTAGAAGAAAATCCAAGCATTTTTACTGTCCTAAAAGGATGACAGACAAAACAAAAATAAAATAAAAAAAAAACACACATCATTGTAAAATCAATACATTCATCGTTCCACTCAGATTCTAAAAAACTAAATTCTATAATTAAATATTAGTTATAATCTGTAAGTCTAACCAATGACAACTATATCTACAAACAAAAAAAATTTACAATTTCCTGCGTGAATCACAAAATCCTAGTTTGAGCACCTCTTAAAAATGCAAATTTCTGAAAATTCTTTATTCTTGCATACATCTAGATTATATAGAATATAGATCATTAGAGAAACCACTTTTCCAAAATTTCAAGTTCGAACGTTGTGTAGTTTTTGAGATGTCCGTAGCGATAAGTGAGGTGTGAGTGAGTGGTATTAATTGACTTTTATACTATAATATATTATTATAGATTAATGTTATGAGAGCACTACTATAAATTATTGTTATTATAATAATTGTAAAAAGAAAAGTGGATGTCGCTCTGCTTTACAGTAGGTTACAAGTGGGTAAATGTATAATGGATTGTATTAAACCTTTAATTCAATGATTTAATATCATCGTATAAGAAAAACGATTCTGAGCGGAGACGGTTTGTCAGTCTGGATTTTAGATTCTGAGTGGAAAGATAATTGATTTTACAATGATGTGTGTTTTTTTTTTATTTTATTTTTTTTTTGTGTCTGTCATCACCTTTTAGGACAGTAAAAGTGCTTGGATTTTCTTCAACAGTATCTTCTCTGATAAGAAAGTGAATCTAGTTGGTACTTTGGGGGGGGGGGGTCAAAAGTAAAACTTTTCCTGTAGTTTTCAAAGCGCCGTAAAAAACAAAAGAAAAATTAAGGAAAAACGGGAATTTTTACACAAAATCTGTTTTGGTTTTTGGTGCAACTCTTAAACAAATGACCGTAGGTATATGAAATTTTGATTAAATGTTTATATTAGCATTTTCTATACATCATAACATATTCCAAATATTTTGACATATTTTGAGCTGTTTACGGACATTTTCAGTTTTCATTTTTTTAGTTTTTTTTTTTTGTAAATATCAATAAAATTTATTTGTTGGTAAAAAAAGCTTGTGAATTGAACAGAAAGCTCCTAGTATATTTTTTCAAAGGCAGATGAAAAAAATCAAAAATCCATACTCACAATTTTTTTTTATAAGCACCTAAAGTTCAGATATTGACAAAATACGTAAAAATGACCAAAATTTGCAAATTATTTTGAGTTAGAAATTCATGAAAAATTTTATTTTTAAATCTAAGATTTGAAAATGTAATACAAGATTCCTCATAAGTTTGTCTACCTTTATCAAAAAAAAAAGTCTACAAGAAAGTCAAATAAAATTTTTATGAGCCTTTGTAATTCATATTTTTACAACATTTGATATTCACTCGATTTCTCATGTAACGATTTTCTATTTTTGTTGTAATTAAAAAACGAATAACTGTAGATACATGAAAATTTAATTAAATGTTTATATTTTCATTTTCTATAGACCATACAATTTCGAAAATAATTTGACACTTTTTGAGTTGTTTAGGGACATTGTCAGTTTTCAATTTTTTTGGTTATTTTTCTATAAATATCAATAAAATGTTATTTGTTTTGTAAAAAAGTCTGAACATTTAATGCAAGGCTACTGATATAATATTGTTACAATAGCAGTTGAAAAATATTAAAAAATACATAGGCACAATTTTTTTTTTTATAAGCATTTAAAGTTTGAATTTTTACAAAATTTATCAAATTTTAAATTTTATAATTATTTTGTAGCTAAAAATGTATAAAATTTTACTGTAACTTTTATAGCCAAGGATGGAAAATTTAAAACAAGGTTCCACGTAAATATTTTGTATATAAATTACTTTATTCACAATAATATCATCAAATATACTTGGTAATATCATAGGCTGACTGACCGTCTTCGCTCAGAATCGTTTTTCTTATACAATTATAATATTAATCATTGAATTCGAATTCAACACCATCCATTGCAGTGACCCAATTGTAACCTACTGTACAGCAGAGCGACATCCACTTACCCAATTTTTTATATTTTTATTATTTATTGTAGCCTGTATAAGTTGAATTAATATTATAATATTATAATTTTTTATTCGTTGCTATGGTGATAAACAAAGAAATTGAAATCCCATTTTTAGCGGTTTTTCATAATTTATAGGTAGTTTTTCCCGCGGCATTAAATAACTATTGAGAAAATCGAAAAATGACCTCTCTAAAGTACCATCTTGATCCAATATTCTAAGAGATAAGGTACTATATTATGTTGAAATCGAATCATTCCTTCTGGTAGAAACTTTGTCTACAGGATAAAAAAAAAATAAACACCGTTGTAAAACCACCAATTTCCTCGCTCCGCTCAGAATCAAAAAAAAAATGAAAATACGTGAACGTAATATTTATACATTGAATAATCAGATGGTTCAAAAAGATCCAATAAATCTTAAACGTTCGGAATAATTTGAATTTGATACATTGACGAAAAAAATATTGACGCGGTGTTTGAAAAGGTGGAACTAGTGCACAGTGCCATTGCACACGAATCATTAAATACACATTAATACAATATTAACTTAAAACGTTTTTGAGATGATATCCAATAATGTTGTCAAATATAGTACACATATTGAACAAAATAAACGGGTATAGTTCTCGTGAACCTGTTGCAATTAACTACAATACCGTTACACCATTACGTAACTATAAGAATTTGAATGTCTCGTCAACTGAACTCAAATATCTTGTGATTAAACCAGTTATATATTCAGAGACAAACGGTGGTTGTGAATTCGGTCTTTTTGATATGCACCCAACCGCAATCGGAATACCTACGAATTTCGAATTAATTTCGTTTAGCGTGGGACACTGCATGGCCGCATGGAACCTTTTAGATTACCTACCAATTATTATTACCCATTCCATTTCAGATTTGTTCAACTATATATATATAGATACTAACCAGAGTAGCGCCGTAAACTGTTGAAGAAATTTGCAATCGATGTCTTCTTAAAGTGTATTATTTCGTCTTTGGGGCACCCATTGAAAAAAAATCAGTGGAGCGGATTCCAGTATACCCGTACCGGTTTTGATAGAATTATTAAGCCTGAACCCGACTAGATGATATACCCGAGGATAACGGGAACTTAGAACGTCTCCGGTCGCTATAGCGAGAAAAATCGTAAAATATTATTTTTCAAGTGTCGAATAGCCGTCGCCTTTAAATGTCATATTGGAGGGGTGCGGTAACAACCAATAATGTTATTTCAAAACTTGTTTCGACGAAAATCAATTTAATAATATCTTAGTGGTTCGACTCAGATGCGTAGTAAGTACCTATGGGTAATACGCGTTTAAAAAAAAAAAAAAACGTTATTTAATTTAATTTCATAATAAAATATTTACAACCGAGTATTTTGTTAGTTAAAACATCGGTACCAACAACAACATTCGTGAATAGAAAACCGACTGCAGTTTGTAAATAACTATATGTGTTAGTTCGTATTATGTGAATGACGAATGTGTTAAACTTACGTCTTACATATAATATAATGGGAAGGTATACAAATGTATTCCGATAAAAAAATTAATAAATTCTTTAACTTTTTCACGTACAAATGAAATGAGACCATTCGTCATAAATCATTATGATATTATGGTGTACATGTTTTACGGTTTTGACGATTAACGTGAAAAAGTGTTAATGTATTTTAAGTAGTCGTGACTCGTGGGCATACATATTAAAATATGCATTCCATAGTTAAATTTCCGCAATAAAATACAATTATTCGTTATAATGCAAAATCGTAAGAGTACCAAATTTAAAATTTATCTAATTATTTTCAACAAAATATATTTATTTAATTTCACAGCATCTGGTACACTAATATGAATGTGGGTTAAATTTGATTATATGTATGCACACAATATTTAAATTATTTAAAATTAATATTTACACAAACACTACTGATGGTGTATAAAATATTGAAGTTTTAAAAACTTTAGTAGCCGTCTTGTACTCATAATATATTATCATTCGAAAAAGGGTTAAATTAGGTTTAGATACCACGTACTAGGTAGGTGGCTCGTCCATATAAACGATTAATTAAGGATATAATTAAAATATATAATTATTTACGATTCATGTGACTCGAAGTCACATAATATGTTTTTTTATGCTCTGTTACCACCTATCAATAAAATATCTTGTGCGATTTAAGATTTTGGTCATGAATCATGATTATTAAGATTATTTCGTTCGTTATACCATTCATGAATCAGTTTTTATCATTTATATTTATTAACTAATAATTTATTTTAAAACATCGACGTGTCACATCCAGCCTGCATTAAAGTTCATATTAAATTTAAGGTCTTACAAAAAATCACTAATATTTAGTTCCTATATGATTTTAATCGTATACTAATTTATTAATAACATAACAAATCAATCCACTTTGACTATAAATATAGTCAACAACGGTCTATAACATGCGTGTCTACTAACTATTTATTATTATGTTATGTTATATTATATATAATTATTGAGCATGAAATAATGTCAAACAATTATGATTATTACAATTTATTAAATTTAAATTTGCAATAGATTCTCGTTTCCGTTATATTATTGTATAAGTCAAATAAATTGTCTACAACTATATACCTATAATAAAATTTGTATATAAAATAATACACACAACATTTTTATTCGCGGCTCATCAAAGCTCCCGTACACTCGGAACCTACCACGGTAGGTACCTATACATACCGGCTACCATGGTGTATACGTATACCTATAAGATTTAACCATAACGTGAATATTGCAGTATCTATACTCCGTTCAAGTTAAGAAACGTAGTGGGTGGCTTAATTATGTACAGGGGCGTGGAAATACTACACGGTCGGTATACAGATAATTTACTGGGTGGGGACGAACAGGTGTTCCCTGACTGTGGCAAGACGAAAACTACTACTACGTTTCTTAACTTGAATGGACTATATGTATATTCTTGTACGTCTTCATTTCGGTCCGATCACGATAAAAAAATTCTAGACAAAAAATTAATTTCACTCACAGACTGGGCCGCTCGAAATCAAGACCCTCGGGTAGGGAAATTGTCAGTCTAAACGCACGCCATCGTGACAATCATTACCTACTATAAATTACCGAAGTATGTTGTATGGCCAAACATCAAATTTCTATAAATTAAAATATTTGATTAGCTGGGAATTCTGTAGGTACAACATGTAATCGTAATACCTACCTATCGCGTTCAATATAATTTATATAGTATTAGACGCTTAAGACGCAATGTTGGTGAAATCAAACTCAAACCAAACACTTAAGTAATAGCATAATATAGTAATATATACCTAGTCGATTACAATTTATAACACGGATGTATGTCTAGTATTAAAGACGCTTAACTAATTAAAATATAATCGTTGTTAAGACATGCAAAATAAATAAATTTTAATTCATACATTGTATAGGTATAGGTAGTTTTAATATTATAATCTTGAAGAACATGCCAGTTTTTAAACACATAATAATAATATATAGGTAATCAATATTATCTTAAAAAACTACTCATACATCACTAGCCTAATAAATGTGAAATATTTTCAATGTAAGTTTTCTAAATTATATTGTTGGTTAAAAAAAACACCCATAATAGATGTATTAATTATTTATCACTGCTTTTTTTAATATCTCAAAATACAATTCGATAAGTAATTTTCTTGGGAAATAACTTTCTATTCAACCATTAAATATATGACTAGTGCATAAACAACGTAATTCAAAACAAAAATAAATTGATGTCTACAATAAAAGATGTATCATTATATTTTATAACAAAATGCAGTTATAGACACGTCGTTGCAAGTACCTGCAATATGCAGAAATTCTCAAGTAACATACTTATGGTAGGTACGTAGCATAATAAATGATATTATTGTAGGTACCTACCTAAGATGTAAATATTTTCTTCACGATTTTAGCCAACACTAGAAGGTGAAAACCGAGAGAAAATACGTTAATAACAAATATCAGTTTGATTTTTGTATTTTTATTAAACGCTTATTTATGCAGATCGTATTTGTCTTGGGACATAAAAAAAACAAGATCGAAAAAAATAGCTCGTTAAAACTGCCCACACTCGACTTTGACATTGACTTTAGAACTAGACGGGCACGTTATTGGTAAGGTCATGATCGCCACATAATAATATTCATGACCGCGATGACCTTTTATAAAACCGATTACGTATACCTCCAGCTACCACAAAAATGTGATGGGTATCAGCCATATTATAGGACATAGGTATAGTATGTATACTACCTAATTAGCTGTAGGCACCTTTCATAATAAGTTAATTGATTAATTTACAATGTTTCATAATTATGGCGTCATAGCACGGACACACTTTGATCAACATCAATGACCAATATGGCAGTCACAAATCACAATTCTCATTTCTGAGCTAATAAGTATTCAAAATAATTCTCAAATACCTACTAAAACAAAAAAATGTAACACTTCACTGTTACATTTTAAAATATACTTGATGACTTTGAAACCATTTTTGTAAATCACTGTTGAAACTGAAAGCAAAAAATTTTTATATTTTCAAACAGCTAGGTATCAATTTCCTTTACAATATGTATGTATCGAATAGTTGGTAAAACTGCGTAAATTTAAGTATCACTCCTCAAAAGTTCAAAACCACTAAAACACTTAAAATGTCAAAATAATATAGCAATTACGAACAAAAAAAATTAACTAAAATTAATAATAATATGTCGTTGTTACGTGTAGGTATACAATGTAATAACTCTGTAAAAAAATTCAATTTTTATCGTTGAAGTGTGAAAATTAAATAATAAAAAAATGTATAAAAGTTTGAAAATATCAATCAAATAATGTATAGACTTTATACAAACAGCTGTAAGTCAGGTGTATGTTAATTAATTCTTTTGAAATTCTGGTTTAAACGTCAGAATATTGTAACGATAAATTATTGATAAAAAAAACCAATCATTTTTTAGTTTAAAAAATGGTACTTTTGGCACGCTTAATTCGTGTTTCGTCCCACGGTGTGGCGTTTCTGTGAATTGTGTATGGGATTAGTTTTGTAAAGGAACTGAATTTTCTAATTTAATGAATTTCTAGTTTTTGTTTAAAACAAGTGTGCCAAATTTTAACATTTTCCTTCCTTTTTTTCGACTGACTTAGAACTGGAAATCAATTCACAAACTATACGTAACAATGTTAGTAAAATCTCTGCAATTGCCACAAATTGCTGAAACACAAATACAGGAAACTTGTCATTCGAAATAAATTATACGAATAGTGAACAATTTAATGCGAGTCCCGGTGGAGTGGTTTGAATGTGCATGCTAACATGCTCAATATTTTTAATGCTGGCGCGTCGGGAATATATTAATAGTCTTATAAAAAAAACCATATAAAAAAATATAATAATAATATTAACTGAAATTAACAGTTAATTTTAACATAATTTCATATGATAACTGTTTAATATGACTCTAAATAAAATAAGACATATTTATTATTTTAAATATTATTAAGTAAATGTAGGTATATTCTTAAATATCTTACCAATATTAGTACCTTCATATTATTTCATATTTTAGATTCTCAGTGAAGCAATAAATGTATTGGTTTTACAATTATATGTGCTATTTTACTATCTGTAAACAATTTTTTCTAGTAGAAATAAACCTACGATTTATAATTTTAGCATCATTTCTGATGGTAAAGTGAATCCAGTTGGTACTTTTGTGAGGCCAAATTAGGGAATTCGGGGTACCTTTCAAAAACGTATGGAAAAACAAACAAAAAATTAGGGAAAGCAGGGATTCTTACGATGAACCGGTTTTCAACAAAATCTATTTAGTTTTTTTGGTTCAACTAAAAAACTAATAACCACAGATACGCAGATACTCTTCATGTTCACCAAATGTTTATTTCATCATTTTGACTCGATTTGATTTACCTACTCGTACACACTTTCAATTTTCCATTTTTTTTTAACGCAAAACGTAATTTATAGAATATCATTAAACGAAAAATATCGTAAAACGTAATTTATAGAAATTCATTGACCGAAATAATTAAAAGTCCATTTATTTAATAGTATATTGTGTAACAAGGGCGAGAAGTGAGCTATTTCAGTCGCGGGCGACGTGTGTGGTACAAGCTGCTGGCGTAGACTGAAATTGCCTTCCCTCACGAGCCACAAGTACCATTTTTTGTCATGCCTTATTCATCGATCACGGCAAAAGTAATGCGACAACTAGACCATAATAATAATTCTAGAACAACAATATTTCATGAAAGAAACGATTTGGTTTTATATATTTTAAGCGTCACGCATGGTGGTTATAAATATGAATATAAGTTGTAACCAAAAGTTTATGTTTTTTAAGGACCATTTTATAGATTTCAGTATCTGGGTTGTGCACTTTTGGGGATTTCCACTTTACCTTCCTGCCCTTTTTGGAATTTCCACTTTACTATCCGGCACTTTTTGAAATTTCCACTTTACCATCCGGCACTATTAGGGATTCCCACTTTACCACCTGCTGCAGGACGGAACGGTTACCAACGCTTCAACTGTTATTGAAAACCAAACTTTCGGTGCAGGCTTGACAAAAAAGTTATGTTGGTTTCGTAGAAATATTTATTTCATTTATACGAACATTAGAATTGATTATATTATATTCCGTATCCGGGAAATTTTTTGCCCGCATTAGTTATTGTTAGTAAATTTAATAGGTATTAACACTGTCTATTCTAAAAAAACAATAAGCACAAAACTTGTGTAACCTTTTAATTCTCAGTAACGATGTGGAAATCCCCAACAGTACCGGGCGGTAAAATGGTAATCCCTACAAGTGTTGGGCGCACATATCATGCGCGTGTCCTCTGCACAACCACCAACCAGACACTGAAATCTATACCACGGTCCTTACAAAACATAAACTTTTGGTTACATCTTATATTCATATTATAACCTCCATGCGTGACGCTTAAAATAAATAAAACCAAATCGTTTCTTTCATGAAATATTGTCGTCTTAGAATTATGGCCTAGTTATTGCATAGATCCCTGCCATTACCTTTGCCGTGATCGATGAATAAGGAGTGACAAACAATAGTACGTGTGGCTCGTGCGGAAGGCAATTTCAGTCTTGGGCGTAATGCGGCCCTCGCCTGCAGCTCGTACAGCACACGTCGCCAGCGACTGAAATAGCTCATTTACCGCAATTGCCACACAATATATTATTAAATAAATGGATTTTTAATTATTTCGTTTTTGCAATTTTTTCGGTCAATGAATTTCTAGAAATTACGTTTTGCGATATTTTTCGTTTAATGATTTTCTAGAAATTACGTAATTACGTAATAGCTCACTTCCCACCCTTGCCACACAATATTCTATAGTGAGGAATTTTCTCAATTGTCCATGCCAATTGCAGCTATAGGTTACCTTCAATCACTGAGCTTAGTTTGAAAATTTAATGTTTTCGAAATCGAAATAATATACTTACACGTGACCGCTGATTGTACTAACAGATATCTAGTAAATACATAATTATCTTTTTTTTTGCTGTATGATGGTAGTAAACATTATGAAAACCACTACTAAATTAATAACAGAATATTGATATTTACAAAAAATGAAAATTTAAATATACGGGACGACTCCAACATATTATTTATATAAGGTGTGCAGATAGAACGTTTAAATCTGTACTATCATACTTAATCAACTTTATATACTATTCACAATAACATTGACGGTACTGAACCACTGTATGTCTAATTATATGACTATTTTATTCCGTAATAAAAATATAAATAGTTATTCTGATGTACAAGTACCAAATCAAATTAATATGCTCAAGCCAAGTTTACAACCAAAGTCTATAGAGATGGCTTTCAATCAGGCAAAATGTATAAGCCCATTTGAAGGATCGAGCATTGATGTTGCAATTTATGGACGTGTTTTTAATTTTATCCAGTGTTGATGGCAACAAATACAGGACTAAAAAAAAGGCAGGTAAGTGGATGTCGCTCAGCTGTACAGTTGGTTACAAGTTGGTCATTGTTTAATGGATTGTATTAAACCTGAATTCAATGATATAATATCATTGTATAAGAAAAACGATTCTGAACGGAGACGGTTTGTCAGTCT
>WHPZ01575038.1:0-13257 GCA_016617965.1 Macrosiphum rosae | reverse complement strand
TCTCGAAAAATGTTAACAATAAAATAATGGAAAAAAATGTGACAATTTATATAATAATTGTAAAATGTAAAATGTACGTCTTACTTACAACACACAAAATTAAAAATAACGAAAACCATAAACGTAATAACGGGTAGGATCCATAAATAACGTAGAGATTTCCTACCGAAATGAACCGAAAAGTCCTGCGGAAACACATAATACTATTCCTACAGGATGTGAATATATATTGGGGTTGCAGAAGGCCAATATAGTAAAAGTACGTAGGTACCTATATCATGTTATAACGCCTTTTTTAAAAACAGAAATGAATGATGTGTTTATTTTGCTTTTACCTTTTCATTATTGGCGTTCATGGACATTGGACAAGGCACTAAAATGGATACCATAAAAAATGAAATAATGGCAATCGATGTCTGTTACAACACTGATAAAGTGGTAGGTACCTATATCGTTTACCAGACGTTTTCTGGTGAAATTCAAAATTTCAAAAAATAATTTCGCCGCACTTACGTGTAGAAGCTTGGACAGTGAATAAAAAACAATTCTATACAAAATAAAATATAGGTAAGTAGCTTATCTGTACACGGAAAAATCATTATTACATCAGATAAATTAATCAAACATGACAGTATTGCTCGATAACTGTATTGTGTTAGGTGCGTATGACAAACACAATGTGCTACTTTATTTGGAGTTGCCGTTGCGAAAAACTGATCCGTCACCAAATTGGATGTGTGCCTTTATTTACGCGAACGACACCACACATATACGCAATCTACGAATTTGTACGAAACGAGAGGTGCAAAAGTTTGGCAAACGATGTCCAAATGAAATCAATAAAAACAGTGGAACCAATTAAATGATACTGCTCTTTGCGTGTTCAATTATTTAGTGTGGAACAGACAACTTCATAATATATGAATAAAAATATTCATAAGATACCATTTTAGGTTAGGTTTCATTGGAACGTGATCTGAGTAATTTTTCCTACATATGCAACACATGGACACAAAGAAAACGTTTGGACTATGTACTTATGTCTTATATTTGGATGGAAAATTATTGAGTAAGTTTATTATTACCATTGATGTCGAATATATTATAAGTAAGTAAACAATGGTTCTCATTAAATGGGAAATTTATACGGGTGCAATTGACTATTATATCTAATTAAACTATAAAAACAAATAATTTATACCAAATACGAAAAATGAAAAAAATACAACAGAAAACTAAATAGAAAAAATATAGTTTTTCAAGCCAAATGTTTATTCAAAGTTTAATATTGCTTAATAAATATTCGAATAATTATTATAAATCGATGAAAGGTTAAAAAATGCACATATTTATATATAATATATATATATGTAAATACTTATAAGTTTGAAATAGATTATAGTAACTGACAAATTAATTATTTTTCCCGTCATCAACATTTGGGTAGGAAAAATGCTCCAATTTTCGACATCTTTCAGCATCTTTTCTGTTGAAAATTGAAAATTACCAATAGTTTTCAAAATCATCGGATAAAAAAAAAATGGTGCCTAATTTTTACGCAAAAACAATTTTTAAAAAAATTTACTTTATTTTTTTTTTAATGTAACTCAAAAGCTAATAACCATTTTAAAATTTCACCAAATATTTATATTAGTATTTTCCATATATGGTTATATTTTTAAAATATTTTGTCTCTTTTTCTGCTTTTTATAGACTTGAGAAATTTTTCTAACTTTGAATATTATTATTTTTGAGTTATAGAAATGCATAAAAGTTTTTATTTGCATGGCTAACATTTGACATTTTAATAGAGAAATCCAAACAAGTTATTCTACAATTATCAAAATAAAAAAGTTCACCTAAAAGTTCCGCTATGAAAGTACCTATCATTATAATTGATTGTTGTAAATTCCTTGAAGTATTCTCAAAACGGTATTTCTTCAATATGTGATCTACCCTTGAAATGGTGACCAGCTAAGCACCATGACTTTTTTTGAGAAAGGTTCAATCACATTTAATATAAAGTAGGTACCTAATACCTATGCATTATTAACTAGAATAAATATTAAATACGTTCATGATGTTTATAATAAATGATGGCAAACATAATCATTCTAGTAAAGATAATGATTTGTTAATTTAGTAAGTCTCTGTAGCTGACATTCAAATACTTTATCTTGTACACTATTGTTTCGAACTTCTAAGGTTAACACTCCATTAGTATAATAAGTTTCTCAATGCTTTCTATAGTAATGGCATACCAGTTTGTATCTATTTAAATACTAAACAACGAAAACCTTTAAATAACATGTTTTAAGCATACCGTGGTTTAAATGATTAAATTATATTAAAGTACTTTGACCCATATATACATGTACATTATAAACATTTTAAAATAATATTTATTAATTTACAGATAATTTTAATTAATTATTTTTAATCGATGTTTTCCATTCAACAAATTACACTTGATTTCAAGTTTATTTTATTAATTTGATAATTATTTATTTTATTTTTCATTGTAAAGTATCATTCTTAATTTAGTTTTTTTTTTATTTAGTAGATGTCATATTTGTTGTTTTTGTAGAATTCTGAATTAATAATATTTATAGGTCTTATAACAAGCATACCACTCATCGGCCTCAACAGCAAGCCATAGTTTAAAAAAACACGGAAGGATGTCGCCTCAGTACCTACTGCAGTGAATGATAAATACCGAATACTCTCTTCACTAAATTTAGTGTTAACGCAATTTAATTAAGATGCTCGTATTCAACGATATACCATTTTATTAACCATTATGTATTAATTACGTACTTACTGAAATACTAAATTACCATTAAAATATGCACCTGTATTTTGGTATTATGCAGTATTTTGGTCTTATACAGAACTTCGGTATGTCGATATTATTTGGTTTAAGTAGTATTTGAGCAATCACCAAAATACCAGTGTTAAATTGTATAAATGTACCTACATCGCAAAAACTACTCGACCTACTTGTATTGTATGAAATGGAAAAAAATCTAATCAGGTATGTATTTTTTTTTTTTTTTATACATATAGTTTAAACTAAACAACTTTAATGTGAAGAAAATAAAATTATTATTAACTATTAAAATAATATGAAGAGTACAATATTTATTCCAAATTACAAAGATACAACATAGGATAGTTTTTTATGTTTGGTATGATTTTCCTGCTCTATTGTTTTTTAATAAAATAGTAAGTAGTTAGTAGATACATTTTAGTATTTGACATATTTATAGATTAATCATTCACCATTATTTATCATTATTAATTTTATTTAATTTCCCACATTTTTTTGTTAAATGTTGATTGAGATTATAATATACCTACAATATTATATTATAATCATACATTTTACAATAATTATCTGTTAATTTTTAAGAAAAATACTAAAATTTAATATCATCACATATGTCTTAGTTAAGAATAATTAACTTTAATTTATTTGTTTACTAGAGTTGCCTGTTTACTAACAACGGATTTCACTTGAACGTTGTATACTTATAATAATATTATGTGTACCTACGTTATTAATGCTTGTACAATATACTGGAGCGTTATCTACCGTCCAAAGAAGAAAACTAACATTTTTAAAGCTAACGACTATACTTCGAGTTCAAAGTTTCTGTTAGCTAAAAGAAAACTTAGTATGAAAAACTTGACAAAAATTCTTTACTATTTTTCAGTAATAAAAAGTTGTTATAGCCATGAATTCCATAAATACCTAACTAAAGGTATGTCGTTAAAACATGATTTGATTATCGATAAATAAAAATCGATAAACTAAAAATAAACAGTTATGATTAAATGTGTATTAAATGTAATAAATTGAGACACTAACTGATTTGTTTGCGAGTATTAATACATAATATAACATAAATACATTTTTTTTTTCAAATTTAACAATAAAATATAAAATAAAGAAAACTTATTAGTTAGTTGTAATCATATATGAATGGTAATTTGTTAAAAGAGACCCATGTACATTTTCAACTACTTTTCGGGAGATTTATTTCTATTCGGGTATTAAGATCAATCATCACAATTTAGATTAAATATATAAAAAATATATGTATAATATATATATATATAAAAATAAATATCAAAAAAAAATTGTACTTTTATAAATAATGAATTTTTGAAATGTGACATAGGTACCTTTAAACAAGTTCTAATAATTTTATTAATTTAAGGTAACATAATTTAATATAATAGTCACTTTTTAAATAAAATATAATACCTTCTTATTTATTTTATTCAATTAAATAGATAACATTGCAACTAAATAACAAACTTTGAATATAAACAAATGAATAACAATCTTAAAAAAAAAAAGAAAAACTTATGTACTTACCTAATTTTATTGAATCAGTCTTTGATTTACAAATTATAAGCATATAAGATGTGTTTACATCAAAGGATGAATAACAAAACTATTTTTGTAAAAAATGTAATTTGGGTCCCTTTTAACAAATTCCCATTCATATATTATAATAAAAATAAATTTACAGGTATACTAACTGACCTTTTTTTCAATCATTAATACATATTATTAATAGCATAATACAAATAAATAAATATTTCTTTTTCTTCACATATTTTAACAAGTTACTTTTTGATTGTCAATTATTCAAAATTAATGTTATATACCTATACCAGTTACATTGTAATTCACATTTAAACTCAAATACACTTCAATAGGTACAAGCGCAGTTATTATATTGTCCGTAAAATGTAAAGAGCGTAAATGGTACACTAACCGTAAAATAAAAGAAAATCAATTGGTACACAGGCCCTAAAATATAAGGAGCGCAATTAGTACACTGACTCTAAACAGATACTTTGTTGTAGGCTCAATTGGTCCATGTCTGAGGTAATATCAAACATCAGAATCTGGGGTAATCGAACTTGGCATTACTTATAAGGTGATGGCATACTCACAATATTACATGTGGCTTACTAATTGTCTCCATCGACATATTACATGCCACATTTGCACTGGGTAGAACCGATTTTGTGTTGTTAACTTTAATATTGAAGTGATAATAAAATCATAAATATAGTTCAAATAGTAATTATAATAATTTAATATCAATCGGTATGAATATAAAATATTAGAATATTTGTTTAAAATACATGAAATTATGGTGGTTGTGGATTAATAAGTAATAACCAGGCCTCGGGGACTTCATAAATTTGCATAAAATAATTTTGCAAGTATTTTTGCATTTCTTTGATTTATTTTCTTATGAATTAATATTTTTAAGATTAATTGATATTTTTATAATTTTTAATTATTTACACAGAATATCTAATTTTTCATTAAAATAAAAAAAAGATTATGAACGTTTTACAGGATAGGTAGCACAACCTATCCTATATTGATAATAATAATACACGATTCACACACTATATCGAAATAATAATAAGAAAATAATATACACTGGCGATTCTCGGCTTACAATAAATAATAATAATAAAAGGTATGGTGATTTGCGCCGCACAATAATTCACAAAGACGAAATGATTTATATAAAAATAACAAAGATTTTATGTGACTGTGTGTGTGTGTGTGTGTGTGTGTGTGTGTGTGTGTGTGTGTGTGTGTGTGTGTGTGTGTGTGTGTGTGTGTGTGTGTGTGTGTGTGTGTGTGTGTGTGTGTGTGTGTGTGTGTGTGTGTGTGTGTGTGTGTGTGTGTGTGTGTCGGTGTGTGTGTGTCGGTGGCGATGTCTACAGCGCTATTGCGCGGCGGCAACACCACTCAATTAACATCTTTAATTAAGTTGTTTATTTTTAAAATCCTCTAATGGGGTAGAATGTCTAAAATAAATTTAATAGATGTATTTACAAAAAAAAAAAAATTTTAAATAATAAAATTGTAGACAATTCAAATAATTATTCAAAATATTAAAATCACATGAAGACCAAAATACAAATTACCACTATTTTAATAATACTTGTTAATTGCATATTATTACATTTATGTTGAAAGATCGTTACGGCGTCAAAAAATTGTTAGCCAATAATAGAAGATTGTTCAAAGTGGAAAATATAAGAAGCATCTTATAATACGGTGTAACACGGGAAAAATATGTGTATTAAATTATGTGTTAAAATTGTTTTATACTTGGTTTTTATTGACGGGAAAACACAATAATACCTATTTCGATATTTTTTTGGTGCATAATATGTTGCACATATTTTTTTGATTTCAATTGCATGAAGTGTCAACCCATGCTGATTATGAACAAATATTGAATTTACATCTCTATATTATACTTAATTTAACATTTTCCTATAAATCATGATGCAATCAGATAATAACAATTATAGTTATTATTATTTTTGACGGTCAGATTATACTACAATACAAATTATATGATATTTATATTTATTTAATATTCGAACAACCACTAAATGTAGCTCCACGACTTCGTGATAAACTCTGTGGTATAGAGTCTGTACTATAAAACGTATTCATAAATAAAGCAAGGCATAGTGAGAGTGAGTGAGTGAATAGGCGATAATTGAATTCACCGTCATCTGGACTAACTAATTTAAACATATCAATATTAAACGAAATCTCTCAGCCGGGCATGACACTAGCAGTCCATCAAGTCTCCATTCCGCTCGACCGGCAGAGGCTGAGCAATGACCTGAGATAATAATGATAATAATAATACGAAATAAGTTTCAAGTGTGTCCGTTATTGTGTGACCATAATATTACCATATATGGTCGACCTCACCGGTTGAATATTATCGACATTCAAAGGTATACCCTGGAGCATAACTATGTATATATTATATATTATAATATATATATATATATGCTAAATAGCAAAACACGTTAGGCCAACTTGGCCCACTAATTACTATGCAATTTTGGAGTGCATACATTTAATATTTTGGGTTTTATTTGAAAATCAATTAACGTTAAGCTATTATGTGCCTATATCTACCTATGTATAATTTTATTCATTTTTCGTTAAATTTTACTCGCATGTGATCGTAGATAAATATTTTTTTATCGTGTTCCATAATTTATTGTACATACATTTGGGTTTATTTGTATACAGAATACAGAAATTCCCTTTAAAAATGCTGTGCATTAAATCGGTGCACTCTATGGGACTGTAGCTCAACTAAAATATAACAATATAATACAGAAAAATAAAAGCTATACGTAGATAGTAATTTCATTTATTTATTAATTTGTATTAACTATTATACATGATACATAACTTAACCTAAAACTGTCATAACTTACCTACAACTTTCAGTATATATCCAGGTACCAATTTTATTTTTTGTTTAAAAATATGTTTATAATATTAGTATAACATTATTATAATAATATTATAATATTATCATTACAAAACGCTACTAGGGTATTACAGTGGGGTAGCCAGGGGAGGGGC
Organism: Macrosiphum rosae; assembly: GCA_016617965.1. Taxonomy (NCBI): domain Eukaryota; kingdom Metazoa; phylum Arthropoda; class Insecta; order Hemiptera; family Aphididae; genus Macrosiphum; species Macrosiphum rosae. Next base: position 5,807 of record WHPZ01575038.1, on the reverse strand, counting down.
TGAAGGGGCTTCAGCCTCCCCCCCCCCGAAATGTTAATAAAATTTAAAAAATATAATAGTCGTTGAAAAAGTCTTAAATTGTATTTAAAATATTAAAAATGAACTTTATGTATTAACATTGTTCAGCTATCTATCTGTGCTAGTACGTATTTAATCTGTAAAAGTGTAAAAGTTGATCAGATTATTATATTAACTAGATTTAATCATATTTATCTATATCTAGATACGATTTAAAATTGCTATCTTCATCTATATTTAGTTACTTTTTAGATTCTGAGCTTAACACTGGTTATTAGATATTAAAATATAGGTATGAGTTATATTTAAATAACTAATATTAATTAAAATTGTATTGTCAAAGTGGTAGCAGCAACGATTTGTGTCTTATTAAAAAACACGAAATTGATTTCGATCGAAACGATTAAGAAGCTATTGATTTTTTTAAAGATGTATTTTCTGAAGGATAAAAATATAATCCGAGAATACTAGTCTCCAAAAACGTTTAAAAATGTACATCAATTTTTGAAAAAAATAAATATATTTTATATTTTTTCTTGGTAATCCTACTGAAATTCAAAACAAGCTTTTCACAATACCGAATGATATACAATTATAATAAAATCCTTACCTACTATCTTATATTTTATGAGTCCCTTAAATATGCAACATATTATATCGTTTAAAGACAACCTAAATTATCTATCATAAATAAAATTCCACTCGGAACTATTTTGAGAGTTCGAAAATGATTTATCGCCATTTAATTAAAACATAATATTATATAGGTACAACATTGACTAGCACTAAGGTAAAATAAAAGTGTCGTGTTCACGTAATATCATGAATATTTATCTAAGTGTTGTATGGCAAGGAATATTTTGTAATATTGCTTAATAAAATTATTTATGATGGTGGTGTTTTCATTTAAAAATATTCCATGCTCCGGAGCTGTGTCATAAAAATTGTATTCTTATCATCACCATGTATATACTTATACAATTTATATCCAAGACTATTTCAACTATAGTTTTACGACAATTTAGAGAAATGAATAAAACCTCTGCCATTGAAGAGTACAAATATTCTATCATATAAATAACAATAAATAAATATTTATTCGTTTTATATTATATTTAAAAAAAAAAAAAAGGAAAAGAAGTTATAATATATAAAACTATTAAACCGTCACTCCAACACAGTTTTGTATTATTAACATTTTTAGGTGCTATGATATATTTATGGTATACATAAAAACATATTGCGTACATTCATATTTTCGATGTGTGCACGAATGTGTTGAATGTGTTCAGTTTTGTCTATAGGCAGACGCAAATGTAGCAAAAATAAAGCTCACAAATAAAAAGGAAAAAAGTCGAGAAAAGCAAAGAAAGGTCCGTCTTATTTATTATTTTCGGACGGATGAGAGTGAAATAATTTTCACTGGAGTCAATGGTGCGTCAAACGCGAGTAACATCAGTTATAAAAAAAATATGTCAAGAAAAAAGACAAGCACATACCTAAAACTTCAAATAATTGTAAGATATCATACAATTGAAATATTGAATTAAATTTGATTCGAAAAATACTGACATTAATGTTACAATACTTGACTATATTGATTCCGCATGCTGATTAAAATGGGATAGATGTAAACATAGTAATATGTAATAAATTTATAAATTAACGTATAAACTTCCTTCTACGGTCAAGTAAATTTTCTTGGATCAAATGAATTTAAATAATAAATAAAATAAAAATAAACAGTGGGAGTTCATTTGTTAGTACCTATTAATATTATAAAATCAACTTTCATTTTTAAAAAAAATACTGGGGATGTTGCACAGTAGGTTTCGAGTATGCATACCTAATCATTGAATAGATAACTGTAATAAATACGTTAAATATAAATTCAATAAAATAAAGTGTTGCATATGAAAAACAATTATTAGTGTTTTAACCATTACTTTTAACGATATTTTAAAATTGATTTTTTACACTTCGTATAGTATCGCAGAAGGTTAAACTAATTTTTACTGTAATTTCATATCACATATACGACCTACGTTATAAACTTAAAACTATAGTATAGTAATAATTATTATAATATTATATCACATATAGCATAATATTTATTAACGTATAAGTCAATATAACTCGTACCGTAGAACGGTGTGAATATGTTCGTGGTATAAACAGTTTAAATTAATCAAAATATTTTGAAAATATTATAATTATGTATAGAAAATGATAATATATGCGAAATGGTCAAAAATGTCAACATCACGATTAATATTTTTTTGAATTACTTCACCTCAACTAACATCGTTATTTATAGTTTCACCATTTCATCAAATATTGAACTTTGAATGTTTATAAAAACAATTGTGTAAATACGATTTCGATGTTTTTCAAAGACAGTAAGAAAAACTTGTACGGAACGTTGTAATAAATTTTCAAACTTTTTGACTTGCAAACAAACATTTTACCATGCATAAATCGAAAAAAAATTTAAAAAGTATGCAATTTAAAATCCCTATCAATAGCACAAAAAATGAGAAAATATCTAGAATATTTTCATGTCCAGAAAAAGCGTATACAAATATTTACAACAAACAAAACAAAATTAATTTTTTCGAAAACTGGCCTTAAGTTTGAATAAAAATATTCCTGTTTTATTTTTAGTTTTCCTGATAATTTTGTAAAGTAGGTACTGGGAATTTTTAAGTTTTAACTCCTCTTCCATCAATTATCATTTAGATTGATTTTCTACCAGAAACCAAGTTGAGCCAAGAGTTGAAGATTAAAACATTTTACCTTAACTCCTAAAGGTGACGTCAGACAAACACCTAAATTCATTGTTCATTTCAGGGTCTAAAATTAATTGAAAAAAATTACGAATGTAATGTATATTTATTTATTCATTTTTACGACCTTAAAATATTTTCATAAACGGTATTATTACATTAATTATACTAGCATAATGTATATATTATAAGATAATCAAATATTTCAATAAAATCTTTTAATAATAATTAGTGTAAAATAAATCCCAATGAAAACACTCCAACATACCCCGTGTATAAAAAAACAGCTCTAAAAGTTGTGATATAATTTTATAGGTAACTAAGTCTTTGAACTATAAATATAATTAATATTAAAATAATCTGCTAAAAAATGTACCTTAGTTAGGGCACTTTAAAACACTTGATTACACTACCGTTTTCAATGATAGTAGACTATAATATTATTATGTACTCATTATGATATAGTATTTTTAAATTTTTAACTTAAATGATATCTATAGTTCAAAGACTTAGCTACCTATAAAATGATATCATAACTTTTAGAGCTGTTTTTTTTTTACATGGAGTATGGTTTAATGTTTATGTTAGGATATCATTAATTTTTTTGTTAATACCTTATTATTTCGGGAACATTATATTATTGGTTTTACAATGAGGTATTTTTTTTTTTAATTATTTTATAAAATTAGTTTATATGTTTATAAATAGTTACCGTTGGTTTCAGATTATAATGGTAATAGTAGAAATTAGTATTATTTACCGGGCCGTGGGGAATATTATCTAACAAAATGTTGAAAATACGCTACGATTATTTCTAGTTAAATTGGCTATAACTCTGTTGACATTGTTCAAAATGATTTCAAAACTACACCATGCACATTTACGTGAAATTTCCCATTAGATTATTGTATTTTCAAACTTCATTATTTAACTGCGAATTTGCTATGCTTTTTCAAGAAATTTTTTTTCGTGAATCAAACTATTTGTTCGTAATATTAATATTATAGTTCGGCAGTTAGCATATTGTGTCTTGCCTATGTGTGTATTTTAAGGCGCTTTTTTCTTCTTATACTTAGCATGAGCCGACCGGGTCGTTTGGTTATTTAAAATGTACCTAAGGTTTTCTCAACTTTTAATATCTAAAATGTTAAACCCAATTTGTATTGAATGTTAACTAATTAAATTAAATCTACATACTTATTGTTTACTAGAAAATATACTACACTTCAAACACCAATTTATTGGTCAGTATTCAGATTGGAAACATTAATGGATAAATATTATTAAACTTTTAAGTCACATTATGTAGGATTTTATAATCATAGCTAAGTTTTTTTATTAATTGTACCTATACAAATCAACTATGTAATTTATGTAAATATTCTCAACGCACCTTTGTTGACCCAAATCCATTAAATTATCTTCAAAAAAACAATTATACTAATAATATTTTATTTCTTCAAGACTTATTGAATTAAAAAATAGATAAATATAAATGCATTAAATATTATAAATTTTCAATTAATAAATAATTAATCTTCAGTTTAAATTTTATTTAATATAGTATTCACAGGCTTACTCAATACTAATGATAAAACATAAATTCATAACTTTTGTTAAACAACTAAACTGTTTAAACCTTAAATTATATATATATAATATATATTTATAATTAATGAGTTTTAGTAGAATAGAAGTAACTTTGAATGATTAAAATTTAAAATTTATATCAAACTATATAAAGCTATTGATTTTATGATGCCCTCCATTTTTCTATAAGTTCTATATTTTTTAAGACAGATAAATTTAACTTTATATGAGTTTTTATGTACATAAATATATAGGTATGTAAATTTATACATAAAGTTGTACAATTTTTCATTTTTTTTCTCCTTAAAAAACTAAATAGTAAACTAATCTTATATAATCAAGGGAGATTGAGCTAACAGCAAAAAACATTACATTTTACTTCTAAATGCATCAATAAACTATACCTAAAATATATTTTATTATAAAATATCTATCTACCACAAATATTAAATATTTATCCAGAACCATTATTATATACAGAAATTATAATCTATTATTAAACTGTTTTTATTTTATGGATGTAAATCATCAAACATTGACAATGGTCAGTTTTAAATTAAAAATAACATTTTTCATAAATTCTTATAGGAATTTTAAAATATTTAAAATACGTAGGTATTATGGGAATATCAATATTACACACGATTTTAGATTTTGACCTGATCGATGAATGTATTGATTTTACAATGAAATGTGTTTTTTATTTCTGTCTGTGTACACGATAAGACGTAGACGAAATAATGCTTAGATTTTAAACTTCAGTATCTTTTATTCTTTTTTGATGAGAAAGTGAATTTAGTTAATGCATTGAAGTGACAAAATTTAAAACTCTCAGTAGTTTTCAATAATGCCAAAAAAACAAAAATATTAAGGAAAAACGGGAATTGTTAATCAAAATCAATTTTGGTTTTTAGTGTTAAATGGCAGAAGATACAATATGGCATTTTCGTTTAATGTTTATATTAGAATTTTCTATACACCATAAAATGTTGACTTGTTTTGGGAATACAAGATTCCTCATAGGATTGTTTACTTTTATCAAAAAAAGAATGTCTACCGGAAAGTCAAATTAAATGTTTATTATCGTTTGGAGTTCAAATTTTTAAAACATTGGATATTCACTTGATTTCTCATGTAGCGATTTTCTTATTTTGTTATAATTCATAAACGAATAACTGTAAATACTTTAAATTAACACCAAAAGTTTTTTTTATCAATACCTATCCTTTAATTGATAAAATGTTCAAGTAGATTATTCTCTAACCAAAAATATAAAAATTAAAAAATTAAAAACTCAGTTTTTTTCATAGTTATTTTGTGTTTAAGTTTGGATGAAGCTATAGATATTAAAACGAAGAGGAACGATTTTAGTTTTGTGTTAAAAATATCAAAAGTATTCTTGGGTACTTAAAA
>WHPZ01575031.1:0-10199 GCA_016617965.1 Macrosiphum rosae | reverse complement strand
AACGGGCCCCCCCGGACCCCCCTCGGGGGGCGAGAGGCGAAGACGTCGGAAAAAAATCGCCGATCTCGATAAAAATCGCGAACGGCGATAAGGAGGAGTGATAACGCGGCGACGGCTCCGCCGCCGCGGGGAGACGTCCCCATTGGCCGTCTCTTAAGTCCGATGCGAAAAAGGACCGCGGGGCGCGCCCTCGGGTTCACGTTTTATATAGTAAGAAGATTACCTATATTTATACTTTCATTTAATCGTTTGCACGTTTATTTATTTACATTGTATATTATTATTGCTTATGTGTTTGTGTGATTAATAATTATATGACGTTATTATATTCCGTGAGCTACCTATCTTACCAGAATAAAATATATTAGTTGGGTTATTTTGATTTGTATTATTTAATTTTTGCAAACAGTACATTTATTTACATTTATACAATTATATTATTAATGCATTAATTTAATCATTTGTACATTTATTTATTTGCATTGTATATTATTGTTGTTTAATATTTATTTTTTTTTTTTTGTCCAGGGGGAAACGTCCATTGTATCAGGGGGGGAAAGGCACGGGGGTGTAGTAAACCGTATTCTCATGTATTTCGGTTTACTCTATTTAGGTTAGGTTAGGTTAGTTTCTATTTATTACGTAATCCATGACTTTGAATTCTCCTTGTCCTTTAAACTGTTGATTATAAAATACGTTTTTTGTAGAAAACAACATAATTTACAATTCCGGCGAAACCAACTCCGACGCATGTATTTTCATAGATTATTATTTTATTAATATTTTCATGTATTTTAATAGACCAATCCGGATCACGCCACCGATTAATAGATGCATAAAATATCAAATCTAGCAATTAAGAAATTAGAATTACTTTTTACTTTGCTTACTGCACGTGATTCTCAGGCACTCTGCCTTCAAATTTAAAGTTTATTAGAATACACTTATATTATTTTCAATAATTTAATAAACATTATTAATGTTAACATTTTGAACCAGCTTTTACTTTTACTAACTTTATACACCTATGTGATCAACTTCCTACATCAAGACAAGACCAACAACGAAGACTCGTCATGTAGACTCGGATGTACTACAGGGGGAAACGTCCTAGATTCATTAATATTAATATACTATATTACCTATAGTAAGAACCACTTAGGCTGTAGTCCAAGCTAAGCAACCAAAATTCTACACTATAAAGAGGAGAACATTTACTGTGCAACGTAATTTTTATTTTTTCGGTATCAGAACTAAAAAAATAGTTATTCAAGTTTGAAAAACTCAAAAATAATACATTTTTAAACAATAAGAATTTTTTTCGTATTAGTGAATTGAAAAATTAAAAAAGAAACGTTTCACAGTCCATGTTCTCCTCTTTATAGTGTGAACATTTGGTGGCTTAACTTGGACTAAGGCCTGAGTAATTCTTACCAGCGAAAAAACGTTTTTGCTATGTTATACATTTGTAAGACAGAGACAACACGACGTCATATGGAAAAATCATAATTCATAATTTTTTCTTGGAAAAGGGAGATTGTAAATTGCAATGGTTTCTCCGAAGGTTGAATACTATTTCCACATAACCAGCCATTTAGGCATTTACCATTAGTAACATTGCACAGGAACGTAGCCAAAATATTTACAGGCCATCCCCCAATCCCCATTATACTGTTAAAATACCCAAGGCTCCAATAATTTAGTAAAAAAAGTTAAACCATATTCAACAACTCCTATTATGATATTTGTTATTATTACATAATTATCTTAAACCGTGGTTCTCACGACGATTACACATAATATGAATATAACAGCTTGTAATCGATCGCATCTGTAATCTGTTTCAATACGATTTTCGAACAGCATTATGAAAATTATATGAACCAGAGGCCGCTTCTTATTTCATTCATTTCGTTCATTCGGCATTTCCCATCACGATTCACGGCATCAGATTGGTTAGCACGATTTAAGATCGATTCAAGTATCCATCGTGGTGGTTAGCGATGGTTACCAGTGTACCACGTCACCACCATAATTATGTGTATTAACCAGTGTTCTAGGTACCTATTTATTGTCCATAAATATAAATACAATCACCGATTTCCTATTATATAATCAACTATTACAAATAATGCTACTTAATACCTAAATTGTAGTTTTGTTACTAATACTATAATATTTTACTTAAAATTCGAAAGACTTGGGTATGTTTCTTCATAATCTCAAATTTGAATGAAAAAATAGCTTCATCGGAGCACCCAGAATCTAAAATTATATTAAAAACAGACAACAGTATAAACATACTTCTAAATTAGTGCCTAGTTAGTTTCCCGGTGGGAGAGGGGTACGGGGTTTTTTCAGATCATTTAATTCCGGGCCCTAATAATTATGTTTATGTAAAGCAGTTAAGCAAATCACCAGTACATAGTTCTGTAATCACGGACTATAATATTAAATATATTAATGTAATGAATTGTCTGTATTATTTGGTCGTGTAAATTACAATCAACTAAAAACTTCACTGAACGAGAGTCAAAGAGTAATGTTAGCGCCAATATCCTTTTTTGAATATTAGCCGCTGACAGTATGAAGAATGAAGTACGAATTATGATACCATTTTGCTTATTAAATTGTAAATTGTAATTGGGGTACAATATTTTGTAGCACACTCTCTACAATATAATAGTCGCTGCAACAGTAACTAATACCAATACGAATAATACGATTTAAAATTAATAATTAACTATTAAAATTTTGTTTAAATATTTTCATAATTCTTATTTGGTGATAAAAATAATTTTGAATTTTTTACTGATAACAAAAATCGATATTAGATAATATACAGTTTTTGTTTACACCAACAATCGCATGGAAATGGAATAATATACTAATACACGCTATGGTTATTGTGCATACTTCATTACATTTTACATTAATTTAAATTTAAAAATGTATCTTCAATAGTTTTATTATAACGGATTATTTTTTATTAAATTCTTTATTTACTCACTTCTTCGGTTTAATTAAACATTACAAATGATTAGTTATAAATTCAATTTTTTTATGGTTAAAAATCGATTGTTTTGGTTTGTTTTTTACTATCGAATTAATTGAATCAGTTCTGAATTCTGATTTGAGTTTTTGTAATATTATCGTTTATGACAACAATACAGTATTGAATTTACTATTTTTTAATTTTTATAGATACTAAACCTAAGCGGCTAAGCCTAACTTATTATACTTGTAGATTATGCTCTAAATATAATATTCGATTTATTCTTTTGATAATTATAATTTATTATATTAAACTTAAAGTTCTACATTATACCTATTATATTTTATTTATATAGTTCAATTAGTTAATATATTATTATTATTTCTTATTGAGTATTTTATTAAATAAATTATAAATTTGTTGAAATACAGTATTACTCATATTTAATTGAATATTTTATTAAATTATTTTAATCTGATTGTAAAAGAAAAATTGTTTTTAACATGGCTTCAGCAGATCCAATGGGTCTTACCAAAACTTGGGAACTTTCACTATACGAATTGCATAGATCTCCTCAAGAAGCTATTACAGACAACACCGAAATTGCAGTATCCCCACGAAGTCTACATAGTGAACTAATGTGTCCAATATGTTTGGATATGTTGAAAAAAACGATGACTACCAAAGAATGTCTCCATAGGTAATTATAAACTATGATTACATATTAATAATATAACTAATATAATTATATATTTATTTTAGATTCTGTTCAGACTGTATTGTGACTGCTCTTCGTTCAGGTAATAAAGAATGTCCTACTTGTCGTAAGAAACTAGTATCTAAACGGTCCCTACGTCCTGATCCAAATTTTGATCTTCTCATATCTAAGATTTATCCTAGCCGTGATGAATACGAAGCACATCAAACTAGAGTATTGGAAAAGTTAAATAAGAGCCACAGTCAGGCCAATTTAGTTCAGTCAATAAATGAGGGTATTAAATTACAAACTCAAAATCGACTACAACGAACCAAAAAAAACCAACATGAAGAACTAAATGAAAGCAGCTCATCGACTACTTCAAAACCTTCAAATAGTTCAAGTCGAGATAATGTAACTAGAACAATGGTACAAACAAAAGTGGCAAAGAAGATGAAGTCTGTCATGATCTCGGAAAAAGAAGGACCTGCATCAACTGTTGACACTTCAGATATAACAGAATGTGATGGTACATCAAAAGGTGTGTCAGTAGATGAAATAGAACTAGTGTTTAAACCTCATCCTACAGAAATGGCCAGTGACAATCAATTGATCAGAGTTTTGAAAGAAAACTCTGTACGTTATATAAAAACAACGGCTAATGCAACTGGTAAGTCTTTAAAATTCTATAGATACAAGATTCTTTTGTTATTGTTCAGATATTTTTCATACTTCTCTTTTTTTTACGTACGACCCAAACATTGGAAAGTATTACTGCAATTAATAACTAAATTATTATAATTGAAGAATATCTTCACTTTTTATGTACGGTACAGGACAACCTCCGAAAATAAAAAGTATAAATGGTATATTAATGAGATTTTAAACCATACAGGTATTATTCGAAATTTGTTGTTTAATAGCTTTACTACATTTTATGTGTGTAGAATTAAACCCAAGAAATATAACCAATAATTCTAAGTGTAATAAAGTAGCACAAGTCTAATTTTTAAAACACATTATAATAATATGCACATGAATTTTTTTTCTAGTTGATCATTTGAGTAAGTATTTAGCTATGCGATTGACATTAGACCTTGGTCCAGAGCTTCCGGAACGAGCTCTTAATTTTTTGATCTATGTTGCACCCACTGCAGATCAATTTGTTCCTCTCAGTGGCAATCAAACACTTCGAAATGTACACGATAAGTTTTGGAAAGTTAACAAGCCGCTGGAAATGTTCTATTCTTTTACTTAAATTATTTATTTATTATTGGTTTCTTACTACCAGCTATAATTATATTATAATATATTTTGATTTGTTTACAAATATCATTAAAAATAAAAGTTTATAATACCTTACATTATGTAATTTACTTTGTAATTACATCACTATTTTCAATATTTTCGATAATTTTATTCAAGTAGTTTTAAAAAATAATAATTTATTATATAAATGTATACTTTTTGTTTTTTTTATTATTTATATACCTTGGCAATTATAATTTTTTTTTTTCTTATCAAATATTAACATTTAATTTTAATTTATAGTAATTTTTTGTATCATTATTACTTACTATATTTGTATTAAGGTATAACTAGGAATTAAGTAATAGTAAGAGTTGTGTTTAATTAATTATTAACACATTGACTGCCATGCGGCCACACGATATGGATCATCTGAAGTTTATTTTTCAGTGTCATTCCAAATCTGTATATTATACTATTTTATTGAAAAAAGTTTAAAAATATAAAAAAAATTTAAAAATATAATTTTTACATCGAAAAATTTGTAGTGATTCGCACTACGCCACGGCGGGTTTTTTGGCGCATTATTGTAGCGCCATAGAAAAGTTAATAATGTAAAACCATATTCATTTAAGGCCGCCGGTGGTCATGTAGCGTGGTAGTAATGATCAACTGTGGCTGCCGTTGGTTGCAAAAGCATAACATTTGAAATTTACAAATGACCGCCGGCGGCCGCATGGCAGTCAACGTGTTAAGATAAAAAGTACAACCATCGGTACAGTAATCGACAATATTGTATAACTTATATAGTAATATTTTATATTTATTATTTTAAAATCAAACTGATTTACATAAATACATGTTATGTTAACTTTTAGTTCATTAAACTAATAAGCTATAGATTTAGTAAAAAAATTGTTGATGCTTTTTAAATTTGGTGGTCAATACGTTTTTTTAATTTGAATGTATTCAAATTAATTGTATGTCACACATATTTCATCGCAAGTGCGTGTTTCAATGCCCCAGTTCAAGACTGCAACAACTTGAGATATAATAAATCTGAGTTATAGACTTATAGACCATTTCATAACAAATTCAGTTTAAAAACACAGTAAAATATAGTTAAATTATTGATCACGAGAGAGCATTTTCAATATCATAATTTACATTATGTTAAACAATATTAAAAACACATTATACCCGATAAACCAATTTTTTCAGTTGTTACATTTATGAACTGATGCGTGGATTTAATGAAAGGACAATAGGATGGATTGTGGATATTCCTTGGACCTAATTCATAGGACCATCAATATTATACAGTAGTACTATAGTAGCCTTTAAATTATGGGTTACGCCTTAATTAGATTAAAAATAAGAAATTTTAATTTCTAACTTTTTAAAATGTAATACTTATGGGCGTTAAGGAATAACCTGTAAGTTATTCATTTAAAAAATTCAAATTTAAATTATTTGATTTGTATATCTACATCATCACCTATATTATTCTATTGTGTTTAACAATAATCAGATAAAATGTATAAGTAGTTTTGGGATATAAGATTATAATTTGTTGTATTTTGAAATTTGTCATCTTATTAAATTATAAATATCGAGTCTTATTAACGAGTTTACATTCTTTATTACAATGAACATATAAGTAGGTAGTTATAACCTATCGGAGTCAATGGAAAATTTAAGGTATATAGCTAGATACTACTGTACAAGTATATTTTATGATATATTTATATTGCAACTATAATAATTTATTTTACTATTAGAAATAAGGTGGGTCGGATGAATTCATTTTTTCTGAAAACAATGCATTTACATTATTAATATTTAAGTGTCATAATACTACAACATAATGCTTTTCTAAATACCCGACACTCTCGATCGCTAAAATGTTTGGTATGGTAATGTTCAGGTTGTATAAAGTTTTAAATTGGTTCCCAAGAAAACATCCGCTATTGGTAGATTCCACTGTATATTATTTTTAATAACTTTTAAGTCAATACTCAATACAGACTCAGCATAAAACCGTGTGTTAGGGATGGGCATGAAATCCAAATATTTGAATCATCCAGATTTGGATCAAATTCTTATCAGGATTTATGGATTTAATTTTTATGTGAATTATAATTATTTTTAATGTATGGTAAAATAAATGTTTTTTTTTTTTTTTGTAATTAAAATATGTTATAGCTGATTTAGGTTTATTAGAATATAAAAATGAGTCTGATCTATACGGGATAATCCTTTAAATCCGGATTTGCCAAATCCAAATAATTCAGATTTTCGAAAGCTGGATATTCCCACCACTAGTGTAGATTCTTGGTATGGATAGGTAATAGTTTAAAATGAATCTACACATATATTTATAAATTGTGTATAGTAAAATATGCAATATACAAAAAGTTTCAATTCTCGCAAATAATGTTTTTGAATTACAACAGAATAACTTGCATTCTTATTCTGAGTTTAAACATATAATTTCATCCAAATTTAAACTTCAAATGTCTAAAAATATCATAATATTTAAACTTTTAAAGACATATTAGATGAGGCTTATTAAATGTTTAATAACAAATAATAAAAAATGTATACCATTTAATAAAAATTAGTTAATAATTGTCATTGATTGTATGTATCCAAAATGTAATGACAATGCACTATTAGTAGTGAGTATTGGAAAAAAATTAAAATTTACTCAGGGGTACATGACTCAAATTTAATTTATTTTTCAAATAATATCACTACCAAACACTTTTCTAAATTTAGCATTATTTAAAATAGTCGAGTTGCGTGTAATTATTTTAAGTGTGATTGAACTTCCATTCAATTTAATTTTGTGATTTAAAAGACTTAATTTAGAAATTTCAATTGGTCTTATGTCTTCAATGTTGCAATATAATTCCTCTCGATTCCCCCAATAAGATATATATGACATCCGACATCTTTGATCGTCTTTACTTATATATGCAAAAACAACAAGATTATTTGATATTATCCAAGAGGCAATATGCAAGCCGGCTGTTAAACCTAAACCTGAAAATTAACGAGATATTATACTAAACATTTTTAAAAATGAAAAAAAAAAAAATGTTTGACACTTACCTATTAATGATGCACAAATTACTTCTTCAGAATTTAAATAACTAAGCATATTTAAACTAAAACACATAGGGATCCAACAAAATAGTCCAAATAGTTGATATCTTTTCACTCTATTTAAACCAATGAAAAATCTCATGTGTGGTATTCTGAAATAATGGTTAAATCATAAAAACTATTATATTAAAATGTTAATGGAAATGATTTTTTTTTTTTTCATTTTTGTTAGTGTAAAACAAAAACCTACGACCTTGTAATACCTACAATACATATATACAAATTAAATTAAAATAAATAACCAACATTTTACAAACAAATATAACTGTTATTGTAATAATTATAATACAATGTGGATAGACTAAGACGTTTGTTTAATATGTATCTATTACACACATGAATTATATAATTTAATAAGAAACCATGATAAAAGATGACCATTCTTACTTATAAACAGGTATAAATTGATCATCTTTAGCATGTTTAATAGTAACTTGATTCACATTAGAATACATTAAACCATAAGACTTCGTCATGAAACATCGCTTAACATTGTTCAGTACAATTGTATTTATACGTATTGGTAACAGTAACATTTTATCTGTTAGCCCAGCGGCCTCAGTTTCAAATCTTAGTATACTCAAATATTATAATATTTCGAAGCACAAATAATTAAATATGCAGTCCTCAATATCATATTATAATGGGTCTGAAATTTAATAAAAATAAATTCATAAACAGAATACTCAATACAATGTGTTTATCTATATTTTATCATAATGACATATTATCACAGATTGTAATGACAAAACAGAACCGCCCTGCCATCTAGCGGAGTTTCTAATACATTTAGCCGAGTGAAGTGCAGGTAGTAGCACAGAAAAATAGGGTAGTAGGTACCCTGCAAAAATGTTGTTCCACTACTCTACTCATATAATTCCATAGACATATTAATAATATTATTGATATATGTATGCATATTTCATATAAAATCTAAATATTTATAACAAAAAACCACTAGTGAGAAATTTAATTTATATTAATTCATAGACATATTGATTATGAACATGTCTATGAACTAAATACTCCAAAAAATATTATGCTTAAAAATATAAAAATAGAAACGATAAAATAACGAGTGTCTTGTGTTAAATTTATCAGTCCATAAAAAAATAACTTTAACAATTATTCTCTTGATTGTGACCCTGGTTACACTTTATTCAAATAGATTACTATAACTTTTACCCTTTTAATAATTTTCATAATTTATCTTAAAAATTGAAACTAGACATAAATAATAATAATATATTGCCATGTTCTTTTAAAATAAAAATTTGCTGACAGTTGACACTAATATTTTAAAGAATTTTAATTCTGCTTTAAGTATAGCACTTCTACGGTACTTGGTATTAATAATTAAATAATATCAAGTATAATAATATTATTCTATAATATTATTTTACTACATAGGTAAAATAATAATGGTTTTTAATGGAATATGTAAATAATTACAAATGTGGGATAGTCATATTATACATATATAATAAAAATGGGAAGATTTTAGATAATAATAAATTAAACACAACTGATTATTTAACTTGGACGAATACATAAATCTATAAAAATATAACAAATTGAAATAACTACTCCTGGAGTAATTTGTTGAGATAAGAGAAAAACTGTGGTTAAGCACTATAAAAATGATGTTACAAGATTGGAAGCTATTTCAAACTATTTCTAATTATAATATTTAAGTAATCCAAAACATTAATATTGGAGAGGAGTACTACCTGGGGAGGTGATAAACTTTCTCATGAAACAAGTTTCACTTTTAGTCCTCTAAATTGTTTTCAAGTATACCTAGGTAAACTTAGGTAATATCATTGATTAAATATATTTAATCAATGGTAATATTATTTCAAGTGACATACATATTGTAGGTAATTATTATCTAAAAAAAAACCCATACTTAAAATTGATGTACAATAGACGTATGAGTAATCTTTTACTTATATAAAAAATTATGTTAAGGTTTCCATATGATATAATAAGTAATTTTCTTCTGGTGTGGTTGAAATACTATCCATAACGTAATGCCTAATATATCAATAACTATAATAAGAAATAATAACATATTGATGTACAATA
>WHPZ01575028.1:0-15637 GCA_016617965.1 Macrosiphum rosae | reverse complement strand
ATATAAATGATATCAAAAAAATAAAAACGACGTTGCACAGCCAAAATTCTCCTTTTTATGTGGTGAAAATTTTGTTTCTTAGTTATGACTGTAGCCTTCTCGGTTCTTTCCCGCGCAAAACAGTTTTTACTATGTTGTACATTTGTAAGACGGAGACAACACATGCGGGTGTAGCGTCCTCTTAACCTAAAGTAGCGAAATTATTCCAAAAAACCTCCTTCTACGTGTTACAATGTTATACTATTATAATTGTTACTTGACACTTGCACCATAGTATGCACTACTCTCACACTATAGATATAATAGGTGAGCATCCGATTATTGATCCAATTATTAAGATCTTGCGTAATTTTTCTTTACCCTGGACCCCAAAAAAAACGGAGGGGCCCTGGCCGCGTTAGGTTACAGGCCGCGACACTGTTCATGACATCTATTGGTTAATATATATTTATCGTATTACTTTCACTCGCAGTCACTCGTGAGTCGTGGCTCCCCATCGATCGTCGGTAAAATAAAATTAAAAATAATCGTTGATATTTTATTCTTTTTTTTTCATAAAAGTTTGGGAAACCTTGACTTTTGTGGACCGTACCAGTATTCCGAGTTTATATTTACCGTACCAGTTTACCCTCAATTTACCACTTCAGGTATAGTCAGAGCCGGTGCCAGAAATAATTGTGCCGGTAGTTTAGGCCGGTCGTGTGAGTGAAAATAAATTCATATTTAAAATACGATTGGGCCACCTATAAGCACGTAATAATTATAGACGTAAATTTGGGCTTCTGAAAATGCAAATGGGCCACTTAGAAGTGAAAATCTCGTTGGGCCGATACATACCAATCCGGCCCTGCATGAAGATGCCCCCCAGACTCTATACAAGCATTTTCAAAATTATTGCAAACAATTGTGAGTAATTGAAAATTCAATACCTTATTTGTAAACACCCCCTTCGGCTGTTGAGTCCAAAATAAGTTTCGGGAGCCTGCGTGAGCAGCCCTCCGACTTTGACCGATCAAGTCCGGTTTCCGACCAACTATAGGTCCGTTGGCTAATTTTGAGTCATTAGACACTTCAGCATAATTGTGATATTTTAATTTTTTTTTATTAATCATTACATATTATTTTTATTGAATATGAATTTTTACTTTTTAACAAATTTAGAATATTTGTTAACAATTGTTATTCAATTTATATTGTTTTATAAAATATGATTTTTTATCAAATAGATTTTTTATTAACATAGTCGGGGGTCATCTTCATGTACGTAAATAATATGATATTATAATATTTATAGATATTGCGAAAACGTGTTTATTAAACACTGTTTAATAATTAATAATTAATAAATATGGGAACGTGCGATTCTGGATTCACCATGTTATATCTACCGTTGTGCCATATATTAATTATTATATAAAATTATATCAAAGTTGAAAGTATATTCATTAACATAAAATATTAAACCAAATATAATATTATTTCATGCCACCACTGCCTATAGTATAGGAAACAGTGACTAATTACTTATTTATTAAGACAACCAAAGAACGGAATTTATTGTAAATAAGAAACCAAAATATTATGTATAAATTTACTAAACAAAATATACATATAAATATTGATTACTCGTTGCCCGTTGGCTGTTACTTGTTTTATACATTTGACATTAATTATAGTAACTAATTACTTGTAGCTCTAAAAAGCACTAAATATGCAAGCACTTATGCACTCAAAACCCCTATATAATATGCACTTAATATATGCATTTTTTTTTTTTTATTAAACAAAAATGTATATTTACAATCTTTCAACCGAACATTTGGAGTGTATTATTTGAAATAAAAAATATGTTAAGTATGGAAAAAATTGATTTAAGTTAAATATGTCTAAAAAAGTATAAAATTGCGTATAAAAGTGTAAAATATGCCCTGAAAACAAGACTTAAAATATGCATTTATATGCAAAATAAAATTTCAAAACTAGCTTTGTGAAAGCATGAAACGTTGTTGTTTCATACTCTGCTATTTTTGTGACTTGGCAAAACAAATATGCAAAATATGCTACAAGTTCTTTGCCCTAGACATTACACAGCAGACCGTACGTAGAAAGAGCTCGTCGAAAACAATAAATATTTGTGTGTGTAGTACTACTGTACTAGTGTGTGTCAGGCAATTGTGTCTTTTTGATTTACACCTCACTGAGGTATTTTCGCTGTAAGGTCCGAACGGGTTTTCCCGCCGCAGTGTTTTTAACCAATCTAGACGTACCTACCTAATCGTCTAATTATATGAATTTATTTATAAATGGGTAAATATTATCGCGGTACGGTACACTGTTGTATTCCTACGAATTACGATAGTCGGATTATACAAAATATAACATGAGGGTATGGGACGTTAGCAGCTGATGTATCCTATACTATAAAATGACATCTTCAATTAAAACGACATTACATGATGAGTATTTCAAATTGTATAGATTGTTAATGCGTATTAAAAGATAAATTAAATAAAAATAATTTTCAGTTTGGCGCCCCTTCCGTGCTGGCCCTGGGTATAGTGAAAGCTACTTGTAGCTATTCATATCAATTTGGGTACACGTCTTCAGTAACTACTTGTTTAAGATCAAATCAATATCAAAATTTTCCTTAGATTAATTTTCATTTTTCAACAGCAATAGTATATTCTCCGGATCTCAAGCTCAAAATTGAAAAATTAAAATAAGTTATTTATACCAAAAGGCAAAGACATAATATAGATATACGTTTATACTCGTACTGGTCTTTAAGTTATGTTTACAACAAACATTATTATAAGACATGACTTGTTTTGGCTGCACTATGGGAAAGTTGGAAATTTGGAAATATATGATTAGGTCATAATACGGCGTCTCTGGCTGTGCACACCGACGTTATTGTATGTGACGGAATAGGATGAGAGAGGGGTTCTCCCGCGAGGTTTCAACAGCTGTTGCCGTGAAGGTAGGTCTGGCGCGACGAGGGATTTTCCCGCGCGTTCCTGTTAACGGAACGTTGGAAGTTTGAACATTTTCCCCCTTCGTCTCTCCACGACCGACGATCACCCTAATCGCCCCACGGGCCGCGACCCACAGGTGTGGTCCCGATCGGCGTGCGTCCCGAATTTGCGCGCGCAATGTCCTCCCTCCATCGTTGGGCAAACCGAACCGCGCAAGACCGACACCGCGCGTGCACGTGACGTCAAAACGTCGCCCGTACGTCGAGGCAAGGCTGAAGGCGCCGTCATTTAACTTTATTCCGTTTTGCCGCGCTTGGCGGTCGCTCCGTGTTCCGAGCCCTACTGCGATCGTACGGTACGTGACTACGGGAGTGTGCGTGTGCGTGTGCGTGTGCGCCGCTACGCAAACAATTCGTACAACAGTACCATAATAATTATTAATCATACAATCATAGTTCACGACGCCTGCATAGGAACACCGTTATCGCGCTCGCGGTCCGCCGTAGGTCGCGGTTCGTTTTTGTTCGGTCTTTTGAGTAGATCGATCGGGCGATCGTCGCGGTGATGTGCGCGCCACGGTGACGGCTCGTATTATTGTTGTTTTTAAAGTCGTGCCCGCGCCGCCGTTTGGACCGCGAAAAAGTTCGGTCACTGTATTCAATTTTTTTCGTTTCGCCGGTTCACCGTGGCGACGGACGGTCCTCCAAGGCGGACGCCTTCGTCGGCGCGACAGTAATGCCCCGATAACATGGGCAAGTCCAGGTTTCTCGGGAAGCCGCCGAAGACGCGGTGTCAGCGCACCATGATCCGGGTCGGCGTGTCGTCCGATTTCGTGGACGTCGAGGCTAAGAACGCCCGGCTGATATCCATCGCGCTCAACGTGTTCCGGACGACGTTTGAAAAGGACGGCGAGGTACGTAGAAAGACCGCGGTAAACGGTGGGACGGCGGCGGGAAAACAATCCAAAATAGAGTGCGGTAGTCCGTATTACACCGGGCCCGTCGGTTTTTGATCTCCGATGTGTTTTTAATGTGTTTTTTTTTTTTTATCTGTGGCCGTCTTATCCCCGTCCACCGCCCGTTCCTTATCACAATCGTGCGTATCCCGCTATTCCCGCTGGCGGAGAAAGGATTTCACGTTATCGGTTCCGCGGTGATAACGCGATCGTTTATTATTATTGCCATTATTAATATTATATTATTATTATTATAAACGCTCTAATATTATACCCGATAATTAATAACTATTTTTTTATCGTGGACTGCAGCAACAGGAGTTCACGGGGTTCAGCAATAGCGACTGCGACGAGATTGCCGATAAGCTTCGAACGAGAGAGACTTGCGATCGAAATGCCGCTCCGTACGACCAACAGAACAACAAGTACAGCACGGACACCGTTGTGGTGAGTATTCGTCTGTTTTTGTTCCTTAGCTAAGATTTTATAATTATAATTTTTAAGTACCACCGGACATCCTCTTACTGTTTTTTTTTATGAAATCTTGAAAAAGTGACTTTTCTTTCAGATGCACTACGGTCGATGATGTATAACCAGTTTTTTTTTTTTTAGGGTTCTCCTTTTAACCATGTTCACAATTTTGTTGTCAAGAATGCATATCATTTTAATTAAAACAGAGAAATAACTAGATATTTTTATTTTGAATACAATTTTCACTACCTGTTTATGATGTACCTAATATTATATTCATTTATTCATAGTTAATACTTAATTGTTTATGATAAGTGTTTTTGCACATTATACATACAAATACTAAAATATTAACTACCTACTTATTATAATTTTTTGAATTCTTGATTTATTTAAAAAGCAACAGTTGACACTGTATTATGCACTAGATATCATTAAGTGTATTAATTTATTGAATTAATATTTTATCTATTATATTAAAACAAATTATAATATTTTGATTTATTGTCTTTGAATTAAAACTATTTGTGTAATTTATATTTCAACATTTATTTCATTGCAATGATATTTAGATGTCGTAGTAAATAGTATGATATGTTGTAGGTTCAACCTAGTATTATAAGTAAAATGGATTTTCCAAAAGTTAAAAAAGAAGAAAACACAAAATGTGAACCTAATACTGAAAATAAAAACACCACTTTAACTTCAGTTGTATCCTGTTTGGATGACAATCTTAATTATACTTTTGCAAAATCATGCAAAGGAGGTAATTATTAACTAAGAGTTTTATATTTTATTTAAAGTTTTTAATCTCTGAATTGGTTTAGGTCCATTGAATATGAACCAAACCAGCGGTGAAGTTCAATGTGGTGTTTGTGGTGTTATTCGTTTTTATAAGTCAATTGCAAAGACCAAAAAGTATGGAGCGTACAGTTGTGATTCGTGTAGAAAGTTTATAGCCAAATCAATTGAAAATCAAAATTCTATCAATCGTTGTAATAATGATAGAGGTAAATTTGATATTTATTTCCATTGACTATTTTTTTTATTGAATTATATTTTTGACTTAGGTATAGGACAGTGTCGTATTCCAAATGGGCTTAAATCACAAAACGGTGTGACAAGAATTGTGTCTACTGATTCTCGATGTAAAGCTTGTTGGCTTCAATTGTGTCTGAAGCGATTAAAGTTACCAGAAACAACAGTTCAACGGTTATTAGACACTCTTCCCAGAGAAATAGCTCCAGTATTAATGTGGGTCTTGAAGAAACCAGATCCATGGACCATAAATATAGAAAGCAGTCTTCAGAAAAAGATTTTACGAGATTATAAGCTTCACAAAGAGATCATTGGTGCTTTGCGAGGTAAAATAAAATTGATTTATGTTGTTTCAAAATTAAATAATATATATTTAAAAATGTTTCTTTTAGATGAAGACAGTGATGAAAGCAATGATGAGTTGTATAGTAGTGAAAATGATGTTGATGAATGTTCTGATAAGTCTGATTCAGATATAGAATACAATACAAAAAAAGGATTTAGTAGAAAAAAACCAAAACTAGAAGAAAAAGTAAAGAAAAAAAAAATTAAAAAAGGTGATGTTTGTAGAGATGTTCAACCAAATTACAATAAACGAAGCCCATCAGTACGATCAGTAAATACTGCAACATCCAACTTATTAGAAAGTAAAGGTATGCTTAATATTATACCTTAACATATTCAATGCCAATTTTAGTCATTTTATGTCAGGAGCTTCCAGCTGTTGATGATCAAACAATTATAATATTAGATCTGTTGTTCAGTATATAATTATCAACTATTAAAAACAGTTGATTTCCCACCACTTTTGTGTTTGTAAACTTTATCATATACTATGACAAACCTATGTTCTGATAATTTTAAGCACATATTAGCGACAAAATGTCAAGTTTCTGTATTAGACAAATAATCTGCGCATGCACAGAGAGAAATGTGGCATATTTATCTATTTTAATTGATGTTTATAAATACAAATCAATTAGCTACCTACGACTAAATATGCGTTGGTTTGCCTATTGCATGTGTACATTAAGTATTTATAATACAATGATCGAGTTGCTTATATTATGTGTATCTAATTTTTAACATGGACATGGCTCCATCCATAGTATATGATCTATGCCCTAAAATATAAACC
Organism: Macrosiphum rosae; assembly: GCA_016617965.1. Lineage (NCBI taxonomy): Eukaryota > Metazoa > Arthropoda > Insecta > Hemiptera > Aphididae > Macrosiphum > Macrosiphum rosae. The sequence goes on along the minus strand of WHPZ01575028.1, from coordinate 9,060 downwards.
ATGGTATATATTTGTTTTCATTTAAAATTCAAAATATGATAGTGACCACTATGAGGCTTACATAACGTATAGGTTATGTGTCCGGCATTGAATGTGTTAAAAACTGAGTATCAATTGTATATTTATTATTTTTATATTTCAATTAAGAATGCAAATATTTTAACACAAAAGGACCCAGAATTAAACATGTGTGTCGCACTGCTGAGTCTGTTTTGGGACAGACCCTTGCTACCTTTGGAAATGTTTTAGACAATTCTCTAGATGTTGATGGTAATCTATATATGTATTTAAATGCTTAATTTGGATTAAACTAATTATGCAAATATTAAATACAATAATTATTGGTTATGTTAAAATATTTATATTTATGCAACTTGGCTTATTTACATTTTTTTAATTTTATGCATTTAACAGTGTATTTGCAATGTAAAACTTTTAATAATTATGTTTATTTATAATTAGTGTTACCAGTGGACATAATAAATTCTTCTCAGCATATTAGAAATGATGAAAATATGACAAGGTAAAATTTAAACATAAAATATACAAGATTATTTTATTAATTGAAACTTTAATTTTAGTGATATGGAAGTTACCAATATTATGGAATCATCTACTACCTTAAAATGTTCAAAAATGCCAATACCTGTTGATAATGAACAAGATTTTTATTTATCTATTCAACCAAATGTGAATAATCTCAAATTTTACTAATAGTTATTAATTTTTAAAATACAAAAATATTTTTACCTATGATTTTAATCTTTTTAGAGAACACTTCAAGATCTAATGATGCAAGATCATCTTAATGCAAACATAGATAACACTGAAGATGACAAAACTGTTGATTTGAATTTTCGAGAAAGTTATGACCCAGATAGAATTGCAGAAAATGGGTTTGCTATTGTGGGAACTGAACTATTATCAATACCTCGACGAGCAGTATGTTTCTTATGTGGAAGTGCTGGAATGGAAAAAGTAAATGGATATAGCATATTTTCATATTTTGGGAAAATAGTTGTACAATTATTTATCACAATGGTTAATAATTTTAGTTAATCCACTGCGTATGTTGTTGTGAACCTTATCACAAGTTTTGTGTTGATGGAGTTGGTATTGGAATTTCTTCACACGAAAGTGAATGGTCAAAAATTAGTTGGACGTGTCCGAAATGTAAGGTAAAGTGAAATCATCATTATTAATAAATTATAAATTATATCAAGAGATAACAATATGTAGGCAAAATATAATAAAGTTTTGTTTTGTTAGTTGTATTTAATAGAAATATATTAATCTGATTATCTAAGCTTGAAATTTCATGACTGTACTTTTAAACATCAATTTTAAAAACATTTAATCAATGAAATATATTTTAGATTCTGAGCTTATAAATGTATTAGTTTCACTATGATGTGTGTTTATTTATTTATATTTTTTGGGGGCAGAATGATTTGTCATTGAATTTAAATTCAATTCAAATTTAACTCATCTATTTCAGTGACAAATGTAAACAGTCGTTTCAACATTTTAATTTCAATAATTTCCTGATTTTTAATAATTTTTCTAGTTTATTGGTAAAACAGCAAAAAACCGGTTTTGTCCGGGCAGTGAGTTCCCCTCTACTGCTAATTGGTATATATCCTCACGGAACACCCTGTATTTGTATTTGTTATTTTTCAACAGACTATGAAATATTATAACTTCTAATAGTACCTAATAAAATATATTGTTGTTCTATTTAAAAATACTGTAATTTTGGGTAGGGGGGGCTGCAGCCCACTATGCCCGACCCCTATATATGCCACTAGCCTACTATCAGATCAACTAACTTGGTTTTGTTATTATTTAATCTATATTATGGTTTTTTACAGGTTTGTAAAGGTTGTCAAAGTAGAGGTACAACACGACCAAAGTTAACTTGTCAACGATGTAAGGATTCCTATCATGATCATTGTCTTGTTGACAAAATTGTTTATGATCGAAACAGGCCATGGGTAATATAGATTTTACAACCTTTATTATAAGTTTATTTTTGTTTAGTTATATATTTTCACTCATCAATTTTTTAGGCCTGTCCCCCTTGTAGAAAATGCAAGAGTTGTCATGTACCTAGAGTTGATTACTTTGTTGGCAATTTAGCTCTGTGTTCAATGTGTTATCAATTAAGACAACGTGGTAATTATTGTCCACTATGTCAAAAATGTTACGAGACTGATGATTATGAAACAAAGGTAAGCTACACCTAATTATTCTTTTTGAATGATTATCAACATTTTATTTACTGCAGATGATGGAATGTGCAACTTGCAAACACTGGGTTCATTCTAAATGTGAAGGCTTATCAAATGAGAAATATGAAGTTTTGAGTACATTACCTGAAGTTATAGAGTATGTTTGCAAGTAAGTTATATAATATATATTTTTTAGTTAAAATGTATGTATAAATTATGAACATGAATTTTATTTTGTTATCAATTAAATATACATTTTCATTTTTAGGAACTGTACTACTGATAGCACCATTCCATGGCGAGTTTATGTTGATGAAGCATTAAAGAGTGGTTTTATGACTGTTCTACTAATTCTAGGAAAAAATAAAAAAACATGTGATCTTATTAAATGGAGTCCTCAAAAACAATCACCCGGTTGTGTATGTAAAAAATTGATCATACCAAAATTTCCATCACTTGATGGTCCTAATGTTGCTACACTAAAATCCACTGATGAAATTCCTAAACAATGTGTTTGTCATGGATTAGAAGGATGGTCCAAAGGTACTCCAACACTTGTCACAATAAAACAGAAAGTAAATAACAACGAATATGAATCCCTTTGTCAATTTAATGATGACATGTTAAGTACTATTGATAAATTTATTGTGCCTGAACTTCGGTTAGAATATAAGAAAATTGTTACTGAAGTTTTTCCGTGGTTCAACTCTGATTTTGAAAAAAACTCTCCTCGTAAAAGTTCTTATTCATCTAACGCATTGCCAATCATAAGTCCACCTAAGTTTATCCCAAAATTGTCATTTAATTTGCTTAATTCTGATATAAAAGCTCTACAGGATATTATTGGTAACGATGAAAATAATTATTATTTGACTCCAACAATAGAAGATACAAGAGTGTGTCAATTTTGCAAGAAATTGGGTGAAGGCATTCCAATGCGAGAAGGAAGACTTCTTTATTGTGGTGATAATATATGGGCCCATGCCAATTGTGCTTTATGGTCTTCTGAAGTCTTTGAAGAAATTGATGGATCATTACAAAATGTTCAATTAGCTCTTTCTAGAGGTAAACTTGTTCGATGTGTGGTTTGCAACGAAAAAGGCGCAAGTGTTGGATGCTGTTATCGAAATTGTGTGAAGACATATCATTTTCAATGTGCTAGAAAAGTATTTTGTGTTTTTAACGAAAATAAAACTGTGTACTGTAATAACCATGCATCTGATACTCGTTGTAGTGTTAAAGATTTTACGTTAGAAAGACTGATTTACATAGAACAAGAGGACATCAAACAAAAGCGTAAAGAAAGCTCAGAGATTCATATTTTAATTGGTTCGTTATATATTAGTTGTATTGGACATTTACATCCATTTCTATCAGACAGTGTTGAATCTATTTTGCCTATTAATTTTAAAGCCAAACGATACTATTGGTCAACAAAAGAACCTTGGAAATTAATACAGTACAATTGGACAACTAAGTTGGAAAATTATGTGGAAAAGTTAAAATTTGACAAACTTAACTACACTATTGATCACAACAAACAAGAAAATGTAATTGATCTTACCAAAAACGAAGATTGTAAACAAGATTTAGATATTAACTTGTTTACATCCATTCAGGTGGATAACTTACAAAAGTGTTATGAAGCTTTAAAAAGAAAATGCCCAATTGATTCCACTTTTCAAGCTAAACGTATGAAAATGGATAGTAGTATTGATTGTTTTGCTTATCCCAACTATGATACAGACTCCGAATTTGAATCCACAATTGATGAAACTTGCAGAATGGAAATATTTTCAAATAGTTATGGATTAAAACCGAAATCAATTCCTCAATTTGATGGATTGTATGATTCAAGTGACTGTGAATCAGAATTTGAATTATATCAACTTGACAATTTGAATGATGTCATTGATGATTGTACAAATGACCAACCAGTAAAATGTATTAAATGTCATCGGACATATAGGACTAGTGTAAGTTATGAAAGGCATTTGGTAAATTGTAATTTTGATTATGAGTTAGACAGTGACAGCGAATCGAGTGATGACGACAAATCTGACAAGGTAATTGAAGACGATTGTTTGCCACTTGAAGAAGTAGTTGTACGAGTAGAAGATCATAATATTGTGCTTCAACAAAATCATATTCCCTCCACTCAAATAGAATCTGAACATCAGCAGCAACAACAACTACAAGAAGAACCACCTCACACTGTCATACTTCAGCCTATTCACACTTCATTTGTCCAACCTTCTGTATCTGATGTTCAGTACATAACAATAAATAGTACTCCAACACAGTCTGTCATGCCATGTTTTCAGTATCAAACTCCACCAACTGTAATAGTACAACCATCAGTTGTTGATCCCACTACAGTACTTCTAAACAGTCCTCCTTTGGACATGTATGTCTCTCAGAGTAATAATTTACTATTTAGTTCACAACCTATGATAGTTGGTTTGGATCAATATACCACTATGGCTTCAAATTATACTTTTACACAATCGCCTCAAATTTACGAACCTGCCAAACCCGTAGAACCAATTTCAAATCAATATTATATTATTAATACAGAGCCATCAGTTTCAAACGAATGGTCATATAATATAACTTCTCAGACAAAATCTGAACGTAAAGTGATGTGTACTCAGCCTAAAGTCTACTCTAACCGTAAATTGCGATTAACTGAGTGTTATGATACCAAAGAAAATATACCTAATAGCTTAGTACAATCTGTAGAAAATCAGGCTTTTGGTGTTATGAATATCATGAGAAATGTAAATCCAGAACCATGGAAGAGACCAACTATGAAAACATATCCTTCAAAAAGAATTGAAGAACAGAAAATTTTACCAAGAAGAATTGAAGAAAAGAAAATTCTTCCAAAATGTGTTGAACCACCATTTAAAATATCAACACCTGTAAATATTACAGAAATTGTTAAACCTTCAAATACTGTCATAAATACAGAATTAATAGAGTCCTCTCCAATAAAATCAGGTTATTTATCACCACTTAAAGCTGTGTCCAGTGTTACACCATGTACATTGCAATTAGATAGTACTTTATCTTCACCTCTGAAAACCAAACTCAAACCATTCAATTCTGCAGTAAAAACCTTAAAAGTGTCACCTTCTCAAAAGGTAACAAAAGAAGTTAGTTCCGGGAAATTAGAAAAAATAAATCCTTCATTTCCAACCGGAGGAAATACCCAGTCTCTATACCTACAAAAAATAGATAATTCATCAGTTCCTCAATTATTATTTTGTGAACATATTCCTTTAAGATCAGAAAATCCATTATATTTACTAGAAACAGAAAAAACATCACATATGCAACAGTTGGAAGAACAACTACAATCACCTGTACAGAATATAGACAAAATATCAAACGCATCTACAGTAGAAACATATTCATCCACATTAGTCACAGACATAAACACATCACCGTCGTTATATTTAGATAAACACTCAAGTACTTTTATGGTAGCAAACAAATCTTTGATAAATCACGAACCTATGGATGTAGATTTAGTTTCACCTAATCATTTAGGAAATAATAAATCACACATGGAAATAAATTCGTCTTCCAACATTTATGAAAGTATTATGTCAAATTCCTTTAGTGTTAATAACGATAAAAGTAAAACAGTTACATCAAATAAAGAAATTGATTCAAGTATTCAAGAAGACTCATCTCCATTAAAAACAAAAACTGTCCACCATAAATCATATCCAGGGCGCCAATGGTCTTCATCCACAGCAGAACGTGAACGGACAGTACCTCACCTCATGTTTGAAATGAGCTCTGCTGATGGTGTCTTCTGTAAAGATCGTTCACTTGTTGAAATCTGGTCAAAACTATTTGATGCTGTTCAGGTATCAAGGAATGAACGTAAAATGCCCCAATTGGCATCAAGCAATCCATATGCGAGTGATATTACAGCAGCAATTCGGTCTTTAGGCCTAAGCAATAATTTTTTAAAGTATCTCTTGGAACAACTTTCGGGTGCCAAAGAATTTGTTAAATACAAACCAGTATACCATAAAGGCGCTGATGTTGTTGGCTCTACCACTGAAAATCATTCAGGGTGTGCTCGTACAGGAATAGTGGTTAGAAAAAACAGATATGACATGTTCAGCTGGTTAGCTTCCAGGCACAGAAAACCTCCAAAGTTATTAGCAAATAATGAAGACTTTGGTGGTCGACGTGCTAATTCTTTGCCTAATGAGATGAAGTTTAGAAACATGAATAAAGCATTGACTAGCACTATTGGTGTATATCGATCGGATATTCATGGGCGTGGATTGTTTTGTTTGAGGGACATTGAACAAGGGGAGTATGTCATTGAGTATACAGGGGAGGTGAGTGTTGTTTGTTGATGTTTAAATTTATTTTAAATTTATCGCTTATCGATTATTGTTATTTTTTATCTCTTGCAGGTTATTCGATCAGAAGTGAGCGATGTACGTGAGAGGCTTTATAATAAAAAAGGGATCGATTGTTACATGTTTAGGATCGATCAGGACATTGTCGTTGATGCAACTATGAATGGAAACTCTTCTAGATTCATTAATCACTCGTGCGAGGTAAATATAACATCTAATTATATATATATCTAAATGTCATGTGTTTTGTCAAGGACCTTAGAAGTTTTTAATATTTATAATCTAATGAAATATTTTCATCAAACAGCCTAATTGTCATTCAAAAATTGAAACGATCCATGGTAAAAAGCATATAATGATTTTGGCTAAAAGAAAACTACTGCAAGGCGAAGAACTCACATATGACTATAAATTTCCATTAGAGGAGGATAAAATAACGTGCCATTGTCTTTCAAGAAAATGTCGTAAATATCTAAATTAACTATAGTTTATTAAATATTATTTTGCTTTACAAATATATTTATCACTCAATTTAATATTATATATTTTTGATGTACCTTATAGATCTAATTGTATATTATGTAGAATGAACTGTTATGCTATTTTTTTATAATATTATTATTTTTTCTCTACTTAAAACTATATATAATTTTGTTACCTTTCAATGATGAACGAATATTTTTGTAATACAAAATTAATAACATTTTTTATTGATTTGATGAAAAATGTGTAATTTAATGTATGCAAAAATCATACTTATATACTAATGAACTATCTGTATCACTATTTTCCATCACTTGTAAACTATTATAATCACATACAATTGAAAACGTGTAAGTTTAGTGGTTAATAGTCAAAACACAAAATATACCTAAAAATATCTAGATTTAAAATATAATAAGTGAAAATAGCTCATATAAAAATAATTAATAACATTTAAAAAATAATTGATTATATTTGTTTTGCTATAATCTTTTTATTTATATAATGGATATATTTTCTTGTATTTAAATGTTATAAAATTAATTATGTAAATTTTTGTTATAAATGTTTACCATGTTATTTTAATGTACTTTAAAACTACCTCATAAGTTTATTTTTATACAAAACTGATAATTATATTTTTTGCTTTAAGTATCATTTTAAGTAGTATTTACATGTGATAATAAAGTTATAATTGAAATTAATGACACGCCTAACTTATTTACGTTTCAGTTCATAAATTTGGCATTTGTTAATTTTAGATTCTGAGCTGAGCGATGAATGTAATTATTTTACGATTTCATGTGTTTTGTTTTTTTTTTGTGTTTGTCATCACCGTTTGGGGCAGAAAACTGCTTAGATTTTCTTTAACAGTATCTTGTTCGATGGGAAAGTGCATTTATTTGGTGCATTTGGAAGGTGTGAAATTCCCAATGATTTTCAAAAGCGCTAGAAAAACAACATAAAAATTAAAGAAAAATGGGAATTTTTATGCAAAATTGGTTTTAACAACATCGATTTTGGTTTTTATTATAACTCTAAAACAAATGACCGAAATGAAATTTTCAAAATAATTTGATTTGTTTTGAACTATTTTGGCATTTTCAGTTTTCAATTTTATTATTTTTTTTTTCTATGGATGTCAATAAAATTGTATTTGTTGGGTAGATAAGCTTGAAAATGTTATACAAGGCTCCTAATGTATTGTCACAGTGACATTTGAAAAATATTAATAAATCCAGTCTCAATTTTTTTTATATGCATTAAAAGTTTGAATTTTGACAAAATGTAATAATTATTTTGTAGTTAAAAATGTATAAAAAGTTCAACTTTTATAGCTAAGGATTGAAAATTTAAAACAAGGTTACACATAAATAGTTCATATATAAATTACTTTATTCACAATAATATCAAATATATTTGGTAATACCATAGGCTGACTGATACGATGAATACTTTCTTATACAATGAATAACGATATATCATTGAATTAAAATTTAACACCATCAATAACAGTAACCCACTTGTAACCTACTGTACAGTAGAGCAACACCCACTTGTCCAACTTTGGGCTTATATCACATAAATTGTTGAAGTTAATAAGTTTTACGTATCACTATAAAACATTTATTTTAGTTGTCCCGTATTCTACCTAAAAGTCCATAAAACAAAAATGTCTGTCTTAACTTTTGTTTCATTAAATTCTGAATGATTTCCATACCACAGCAAATGGCTGATGAAACGCTAGTAAATAAATGTTTTTGCCAGGAAAACAGCACCCAAGATTTAAAAAATAATAACACGAGACCTTCCGCCGTAGAGTCTGAAGATCCCTAGTCAAGGGGTAGCTTGTCATATTCATATTTCATAAATTTGTGCAAATCAGCTTACTTTATACATTTCTGTAAAAGTCATCGTAATTTATTCAAAACTATTGCATTAATATTTAAATGGAG
>WHPZ01575026.1:0-10538 GCA_016617965.1 Macrosiphum rosae | reverse complement strand
ATTGTATAGTTGCTTGTACAAGATAGTGAACAATATGAATACTATATCCCCTTATTTATACAGATATGTGTATTATTATTCGAAACGGCAGCGGATAAATGTAATATTCCGTAGCAAGAAATACACCGTCACTAATACGTAGGTAAATATAATTTATTTGTACCTGTCCTATCAAAAAAAAAAAATTACAATTCAAAATCTATATAAAAATATTATAATAAGTACATTTTAAGACTTTAATCAATATAATAATACATGTCATGAATAAAATGATGAGGTAATAGCTCATTGGTAGTTCATTTGTATTAAATCAATTGGTTTCTGTAGAGTACACCTGCATTTACAGTTTAGTGTGGTACTAAATTATTGTTTACAAAAAAACTGTTTTGACGGTTGTGAATGTTTTTTTGTCAGCCGACGTTATTCAGAGTCACTTTTTATCTTTACTGCACGGATCTGACTGCTTTAATAATACAAAATGACAGTCAAACCTTTCGGTTCACACCGAATCCTGATTATTATTTAAAAAAAAAAGATCAAACTACTAAGCTATGAAAAATATCCAACCTTCGTGTTTGATTGAAAAAAAAAAAATAATAAAGGAAAATTATCCCAGCCATTGGATGAATTGTAATTTTCAACAGGTGAATTTACACGGCAGTTATTACAGGAAGATAATATTCTGAGCCATTCCAATTTTTAGGGAAATTTATCAAAAACGACAATATAAAATATGTAGATTGGTTGTGACGTAAATCGAAATGCAAATAAATTATAAAATCAAACACTTGGAAACTATGTATAATGATATAACATAACAAACACCATCAATAACAGTAATAATTAATAACGTATGTGTATATACATAGATTGTGGTTAAAACGAGATTATGACTATAAATCACATGCACGTTGCATATATTGCGTAGGTACCTACATACAGGGCGTATAATAATAATATATTATATTAGTAATAATAGTTGTCACCGCCGACCATGTTTGGTAGGTACCTATATATGTCATCATTATTATTATACGTGTAGTGCCATCACCTCGATCTACATTATGAAGTTCAAAAAAATAGCATCAGATGATATAACATTATACATTTTTATTATTAAAGTAGCTTTATTGCCCGTTAAATTTACCAGCTCTATATGACTCAAACTTTGTTCAATTCGTTATTTAATATTCGGTGTATGGTATTCAAATTTTAACTGAACTTTACCATTGCCCGGAATAAAAATTCTGATTCGCAGTGGTATATTATCAGGTAAGTCTGCGGTAGATCGGGGACCCCGTGCTGTTTGTACTTAAGTGTATGATTTAACTCTAAAGTATCAAAGTTATACTATGAAAATTGGATTTCAAACTAGGAGTTATAATCAGTTATGACTTATAACTACTATTACTCTGATTTTGATACAATTTTTCCTACTGTTTTTAAAGTAGTTCCTGAAGTATAAATTGTATTTTATAGGCGATACTGATTATTTTAATAATATTTTTTACTTTGTATTTTTTTAAATTTATTGACATATTATTATTGAACATTATAAGGTATTTTAGTAGATTTAGAACCTTTTTCATAATGTATTTTTATATCAAACGTAAATTGATGAACAAAAATAATTATTGTAATAAAAACCAAAATATTATTAGTCGGTAGAGGTACATCGTACATAAATATAGTGATTAAAACAGCATCAAAGAATTTTTTAACGAAATTTAACTGTACCTATAATGATTGAGTAATATTAAATACCTAACTAAATAAATATAGCAATAACATTTTTATTATTACAACTTTTGTTTTTAGGGTTCCGTACGGTAAAACGGGATCCTATTACTAAGGCTGTATCTCATGAACCATGAAAGTTAGAAAGTTGAAATTTGTACAGATTATATGTATTTCTGTTGCCGCTATAACAACAAATACTAAAAATCCTAGAATATATAATATAAGCAGTGTTGTCAACATGTTCATAGCTGATGGTGGTACGGAACCCTTCATGCGCGAGTCAGACTCGCACTTGTTTTATATTATTATCATAATTTAATAATTATTTATTATAGATTGTGAGTAAAACATTTTAATTATAAAACAAATATTTTAGTTTTTTATTATTAATTCAATTGTGGTTAAAATAAATTGCAGGTGATGTTGTGTTTTTTGGAACTTTCTTGATATTGCTACCGTTTTCACGATTTAAGATTTATGGTGAAAAAGTTATTCAATTTCTAACTTAAAAAAGTTCCCTAGAACAAGTATAAAAATTACGTTAGAACCTTTTCATTCTGAGACGAAGAATTTTGACATTCCGGTAGATTTTGTTTTTTGTTAAATATAGGAAAACTTATGGGGAATCAAGTATTACATTTTCACACATTAAATATGAATAGAAAATTTTTCATGAATATCTAACCCAAAATGATTTGCACATTTTTATATATGATTTTGAGAAATTACGTCAGAAATTTTAACTTCAGATGCTTATAAAAAATATTGTGGATTTACGCTCAACTTTTTTACTAATTTCCCCTTACGATGATTTATGAGGAACGTTGTATTAAATTTTCAATGTTGTCGGCTGAGTAAAAAAAATTTCTAACCATAATAATTAAAGTGTATTTTCGTATACCAATAAAAATAGCTCAAAAAGAGTCAAATTATAATAGTTAGTAGTTACACCATAAACCTATATCAATTTTGTCGAAAACCGATTTGAGTAAAATGTCTTGTTTTTTCTTTTGGTTTTTTCCCTACGCTTTTAAAAAAGACCAGACATTTTAAATTTTGACCTCTTGAATGCACCAGCTAGGATAATGATGGAGACTCGATGCGAATGGACGGATCTTTTTCCAACCCAAATTACGTGGTTACAAAACTGATGAATTATTACTGGACTGAAAGATTAATTTCAGCTGACCGACACGAGACTAAAAAACTATAATATGAAATAGCGACTGTAAAGGAAGTTGTAGTCAAGTCAATTGAGTCCAGAACCGATACGGTGGCGTATATTATTTAGATATCTAACAGACGAACCATGACGGCACTGTCACAACAGCGATGTTCAACAATGCAGTTATTAAGAATTTACTAACATTATAATATATTATTGAAACCGCCTCGAGCAGTGGTTGATTAACTGTAATTTGGTTATTTAATTATAATATAGCTGGCACTGCACGATGGAACTAGGTATGCCTATACGGCCCTTTGAAAAGTAATATTATTCGATAAACGCGACCAACCACCGACCGTCTACTAACCTAGTCATAGTGCATATTATTATGTAGTGACATGTACTATAACAGTAATAATAATTCGTCAATATTTGATGTACAGTATTGGAGCTAGTGTTATAAATTATAATCAATGAATGTGTAATTATGTAGTGTTATACGCGTGGTAGCAAATATAGAACGTGGTCCTTGTCTGGTGCATCAGTTCCATACCTAATATATTAATACCAAACGTTGAGAAGATTTTTATGTTAATTGTTAATAATATACCCAGTCCCAGACTTCTATAATACTACACTAGATACCTAAGTAACTCCCATAGACATATATTATTTTATATACAATATTATTTTTTTTGGCATGTTTTGTGATTTTTTAGTGCATTAAAATCCTATCTCTAGTTTTAACTTATATAAGACCATTAGTGCCTCTGTCCTTCACTCGCTAACACATCCCTAACACTGTACGATCTCGGGCTGCCAGGCATCTACATAATACATATACCAGCAATTTCTGCAGAAAGTAGTCCTTGCAGGCATTCGGAGTGTACCTACGGAAACCAAATAATAAAATGTTGTTTTTTAAAATTTTTTTTATAACTTGTTATACAATATTATTTAGGCAGTTGTAATTGTTGTAACATGTATTAATTGAAAAAAAAATAATTAACTATGGTAGCGCTGTTGATGTAATGCTTAAGCAGTTTCGGCAGCGTCGTCGATGCCACAAAAAAAAGTTATAACTCATAAGTATTAATATTTTCGATAAATTTGGTTTTGTTATGAATTAAAATATATCAAAAAATAATCTTCAAAAACGATATTTTTTTCAAAATAATGATTGTTATAGTTCACTCGTAGTTCGTATATTACTTGTACAGTTTTACTCATAGAATATAACATACTACGTCATACTACATACTCATACCATCGACTGGCAGATATTTATCGTAAGTACGTGAGCGTGATAATAATATATAATACATTATTAATAATTATTATAATATAATACTATACTAAACGGCTGCCAATATGAACGATGTGTGCTTCTGTCGACGCCGTTGTCGTAATTTTATCACAATTAATATTGAAACCAGCAGCAGAGCGCCATCGTCTTAATCGTCTGTGTAATATTCATTTTCACTCTCACGTGCCCTCGTTTCCCAATCTATATTAAATAATATTATATTAATATAAGCTCTACGCGACTACCCATACGGATTACGGTTATTTTATTTATATTTTTTCACACGTCAAGCTTTTGAATAATTGTTTATTAATACTTCGGGCGATCGATGACACGTCGTGCACCTGAGCGATTATTTTCGTACACCTACTTATTATTATTTACGAGGTTAAATACGATGGCATCGGATCGTACGTCAATAATAATTCGATATTATTTTCGTTACAATGACCCTGCGCTGAGTAGGTATTATTAGATTATGATGATCAGGTGCGGTGAACCGTGTTTTTCTCTTCAACTATTGACAACTAAAATGGTGAAATAATGTTTTAAACGTGCTTCGAATAGACTAAACGTTAGTCTGCACCGTTGCTGCTTCGACGTGTTTAAATACGAATAACGTTTATAAATTTTTAAATTTTCCATTAAGATTCCTAAGAAAACCTTGAAAAAAATTACAAATATGGCAAACAAATCGTATAATAAACAACTATACAGCCTATATTATTATAATATTACCTATAGGTGATTATTTATAAACGCATAAAACGTATACACGTAATACACGGTACAAGCACTTTAAGACACTATAGGTGGCCACCGCACTGTCTTAAATTTTTTATGAATGTGAATGAGTTATTTTAAAATACTCTATTGTTTTTCGTTGTGTCTTGCGAGTTTTCATGACTGTTGTGCAAAATAAATATTGTAATAATTTTTGTACGTTAGGGGCCAGACGGTATCTAAGTCCTATAAAAATTCGTTCAAACAGAACAATCGATCAATATCTGCCTCCAGGGGAATGCGGGTTGCATCGAAGTAACCGAATCCGTGTCAAATTATGTTGTAGTGAAGTACTTATTCCATTTATATAAACATTTTATGAAAATAAAAGTTGCCTTATTTATGATTAATAGTTGTTATTAAGTATAAGTTACTCTGCGTATATTAATAATTAACTACCTGTAGTCTGTACATAGGCACTGCAATTTTAAAAATATATTTAGATTTATTTTAAGGTATTCGTGTTTTTTATACCACAAACCTATCTATTCTCATCATTCCACTGTACGTTTTATATGATATTATATGACATGGAGATTTTTGAAAATAGCTACGGTCTACCGACTACCTGTTGTATGGCAACAGGAAAACAATACATTGTAAAAAACTGTGCCAAACATTGTTCACTATGAATATATTTCAAAATGTTCAAGCTGATATGAAAACCCTATGCCGATGAAGTTTATTTTTCCAATTAGCTACAGAAGCTTGGCGATGGAACATTGGAAAAGACTGAAAAGTTTTCAAACTATACAGTAATAATACTACAAAGTGTATCGTTAAAGATATAATATCTGAGATTTTATGATTCGAATTACTTTAAAAAAAAGTGAGTGCTGTCATCGGACACCCGGTAGAAACGCATTTTATTTTCCAACAAATATTATAGATTACAAATACATTTTAGTGGAACCATTCAAAATAAAAGTAAATATTAATAAGTAAATGTGAAAAATAAATTAAAATGAAAATGATTATTATGACTATTTAATTACTATTATATTAATCATATTCAATAATCGAAATTACAGGCCTGGGATGACTGAAATATGATACGTATGTTTGTGATGTAATTTTTTCCAAATATCTTGAAAATACTGCATCAATAGTGGTGTCATTTCTCTTTAAGATTCTGCTGGATTGTTTATCATATGTAAATTATTGAATGTGTTCATAAAGAAAGTTTTAAAAGTTTCCGATTTTTTATCATTAAAATTGATGTTAAAGTCACCAAATTCTTATAATTTATAAATTTTTTGATAATTATAAATGCATAATATGCAGATCTTATTACGCTGTTTCAAATCTTCGCGTTATATACCCGTTTTCTATTACCTAGTCTATACCAAACGCGGAGCACAAAAAAATGTAATCAAGGTAAAGGTAATGCACTATATAGGAATATACGCAACAATAAGATAATTATACGAAAACGATTTCATGAAATAAAAATGTTTACGCGTCATGCAAGGAGATTATAATATGTACATAAGATGTAACCAAAAGTTTATGTTTTGTAAGGACCGTGGTATAGATTTCAGTGTCTGGTTGTGCACGGAATACGCGTAAATAGCGCGCTATAAGCACTTTTGAGGATTTCCTTCTTTTTCTCGGACTGACCAATCTCAAGTAGACATAATAGCGAATGCAAATCTGTTTTAAAAAGTATTATCGCATTATTAGATCGATTAGTATGATGGAATGAAAATTGGATGTTTTGGTTAAAATAACTGTTTAATTTCGTCAAGAACGTTTTTTCCCGACTAGCCCCACATCGTGCCATAAAAAACTTCGTTTCAAAAAAACCACAACAAGTTTTACAAAGAGTGTTTCTCTATCCACATAATGATAACATTATCTAATTACTTTAAGACGAAGAACGGAAGAAAACCCCTATTATAGTGTATATACTATTAAAACAGACAACGAAGAAGAAAATAAAACATTTTAGCACAGAGTTTTTATAATTATATTGGTACTACCACCACATAATTCAACATTGAAATAAAACATAATAATGCTTTTAATAAAGCTATAAATCAAATAATGGTTGTCCAATAGAACAAGGCTTAATCATAATAAAATTAATGACCAATGTTATTGACACCCAAATTATAAATGTTAAATTCAATGAAAATCGGGTATTCATTCTTTGCCTATATTTAACATCAGCGAACAGTAACATGACATTTATACTAAAAAGAAGGAACCCATACAAGTAGCTTTCATATTATGTTAATGAAGCAAAATCTGAAGTTAAAGTACTCATAATATAAATAAAAAAATCTCAAGGACATATTGACATTTTGTCATATTAGATATACCAAAAACTAATATAGGTTAGTTCCTATATTTTTTTATATTACCGTTATTATTGTAAGTATCAATTAGTTTTCAGTTTTATTAATTTGTATTTCATTGATTATAATATAATTGATGTGTGATGACTTCACTGTTATCTATATTAATAAAAGGCCATGTTGTATGTATGTGTTTGTGTGTGTGTGTATGTATGATAGGGCCAAATCCATTGCACTCATGGTTCTGAAATTGTGTATATAATTATGTAATCATATACCTACCTGTAGATGTGCACCTTGAAGCCAATATATACAATTTTGAATTTTAATGAGGGGCTCACACAGTGATTTATTGGCTTTCGAAAAACGAATATTTTTTTGTTTGTACCTATAAAGTTTTCATTGGTTAAATAAAACAAAATAGGTAGTTTTTAAAATAATTGTATGTATAATTTTAGATTTGAATTTTATATTTGGTCAGAATAACCCAATAATAACTGTTTTAAAAATATGTGTGATTTACATTTAACGGAGTTTAAGAAGGGGTAATCCAGGGGACTTTACTTTTTCATGGGCCGTGTAGGATCAACTAGTGTAATATAATCTAACATATAAAACTTAATGTATATTTGTTTGTTTTTTTTTTTTTTTTTATTATTGATCGAAACTTCAGCAGCTAAGGCCATTAGTTTTATCCACAGTTTTATAAAAAGTATATAATATAATATAACATTAGATTACATTTATTTTTTTTAAATATATTTATGTATGTATATATAGGTTAATTGGGAGAATATTATTGATACATTTTCTTGTCCAGCTCGGTCTATTTGATGAAAGAAACTAGGTCACTCGATTTATCTGGTCCTTTGGATTCGTCTAATTTTGGATTTATTTTGTGCTTGAGTTTTGAATGTTTGTTTTTTCGTCGTCTTTGGACTCAAAAACTACTTGGCCGTTTTCAAAAAAAATTATATCAATAGATTCCTTGAGGCTCGGGAAGGGTTCTTAGCTTCAGTTTTCAACCTATAGCTGGATGGCTCACACATGAATTTAATTTTGGCTAATGCAAGTAGAATACTGTTGTGCTTATTTAAATGGTTGTCATTGATAACAGTCTACAAATAATAAAATAGTCATTATGATTCGATATAATTTTCTGTATTGTATTATATTTGATCACTTAGGCTAATAAAGCTATATATATAAATGCGAAATTGAGTATCAGCTATTGTATATTTTTATTTTACTTACATTACGAGCTGCTGCCTAAGGTAATGCTTTAACAGTGATCGTTACAAGTGAATTTTAAAAATAGACACATTTAAGATTATACATATGAAAAAGGATTAGTATTAGTTTATACTCTAAAAACATGTTACACCGATTTTAATAAAAAAAAAAATTGAGAATATTTCAACTGAAGAAAAACGGAAACGATAGACAGTTTGACACATAATTTGTTCAGTACTTACTTACTTATTTTTATATATATTATAATTTATAATAATACTAAAATATTAAATCAAATTGAACTTTTAACAATATGTCTCTTTGAAAAACATAATTACTCTTTTATAACATCAAAATAGCTAGGTACTCTAGGTAGGTACAGACTACCTACAGTGTAACTGTATAAGTATAACATATTATATTATTTAATTTTTAATCAACAAGAGGCATCGAGGTGTGTTATTGGGCTTTTAGCTTATTTGGGAAGTACCTATTAGAGTAGGTACCTATACTTAATTAATCACCGAAATAGTTGCTTTCGGAACAAAATAGTCACACGCCGGACACGGAAAAGAAAAAAATTCATACGTATAGTTTATGGTAAATCGTAAGTGATAATACAATAGTTATTTTATAGTTCTAAACAAGTGGTAAAAAAATGAAGTTCCTTCGTACCTTCTTTAATTCGGCACTCCATTGTCGACATGGTTCATCGAATATACTCTGAACAACGGCCGTCCATGATATCCTCAGCTGTCACCACCATAGGAGGTTCTAAAGAACTTGTTCCTAGTGATAAATTATTACCGTGGAACGGTCGTGAACATGGAGTAAATATCGATTTTTGTCGTGACCGGTAAATATTATCGTTGATGGCCACCAAGTACAAGCGGTATTCAACGGACGACCACTGACCGTCAGACGTCAACGGTTTTTGAATATAATATGATTTCATTGGATATGCTATTTTCACGAATTTCCTCAGAATACTGATGATTGTTATTTGATTAGATTACGATATCTCAAGAAGACGAATATAGGACGATATCGGCCAAGTTGATCGCGATTAAAACGCGTAATAACACATAATGGCCATCGTAAAAAAACTTAGGTACTTCGTTGCATATAGTATTGTCGTTACTAAGTATATAAAAAGTAATAAATGTAGGAGATTTTAGTAACAAAATGTTCTATTCAGAGTGCTAAAAGCCTTAGATTGGGTTGAGGAATATGACTTGATTTAAAGTCATATACATAATATTGTTTTATAGTAGATTATGAATGGATATGAATACAATAAAATATAACGGATTAAAAATGTACATAATTATATTATAACTATATAGATACTTCGGAAAACCTTTATAGTACGATTTTATTACCTACTTAAATATCAAACGTTATTTACTCTTGTTGAAAATTAAAATCCATTGTGTTACACAAAGCCAATGTTAGTAAGTAAATAACTTTGCTATAGATTGACCACATTCTAATGATCTTTTGTTGCCAATAAATTGTGACAAACTTGGTCGTCTCTAAATATTTTCTATATTAATGAAAAACAATGACAATTTCGACCAAAGAGGAGAAGAAATAAATTATTTAAGAAAAATATTATATCAAAACGTAGTATTTTATGATTACAGCAATAATTTAGTATCATAACTTTTAAATCGCACAGTTTAATCAATTATTATAATAATATGTAAAAAAAAATCAAAATGTAAAATATATTACCTTGATATTTTATTTATATTGATAAAGATATTAGGAAAATCTATACATTATAATATCATAAACCTTCCTTCTTTGAAGTTTAATATTTAAGACCATACATATTATATAATACTTTTTGACATTATTTGTGGGGGCAATTTATTTCTGGATCCTGTAAGTTATGCATAATTGTTTTTAAACTTGTCCCTAAAACAAATTACTTTAGATTCTATGAGTTGAGATAAATGTATTAATTTTACGATGATGTTGGAATTACTTAAAATATTTTTTT
>WHPZ01575020.1:0-12931 GCA_016617965.1 Macrosiphum rosae | reverse complement strand
TTTTTATTTTGTATATGAATATGAAGTTTTTGGCGCCACTGCAGATGATTAAAAAAAAAAATGTGTTCTCGTTACTAGTTGCCTTTCTATGCTGATTATTGGGTGGCTTATTTGATTCCCACATGTTCTTAATATATAATACAATTCACAGGGTCGGATTTTGGCCTAAATATTTGCAGCCCGAGCCTAAGGTGGCACAATTTAAACCAAACTAAATACTTTAATTTTCTTTTCGATTGTATAGCCTTCGAGTGCGGCATACCTATTATATTATATAGTGAAGTCCTAGAGTGGAACTTGAGCTAAATCCATCCCTGTCCACTCAATATAATCACATCGAAATCGTTCACGAATTAATATCTTGTACCCACGCGTAATGAACTTATAAGCAAAATCAGATAAAAAAAAACTGTGTGAAAAGTTAGTAAATGGGTAGAATTTTGTGTCGGGTTTCTGAATACTTAATAATAGCTTATATATATTAACAAATCAAGGAAAGCAGTTTTATGGATGCTTTATGCTTTGTATACAAAAGTTTGGTAAATCGAAATGTCTGCCCATGTTTTTTTCGGTTGATGGTGAAGAATAAATCAATTTGGTTATTTGGAATGATATTACTTACGGTGTAGAGAAAAATAACAGAAACAATTTAAACATTCCTGCAAAAAAATAAATAAAAGACCCACATAATTTGTTTTTACATAAAACTGAAGCGAATGACTGATTCAAAAACAGTACGTATATTTGATAAAATATCCATGTCAACACCGTTAGAGTGTAATGTAACATGGTTAGTAAGCCGTAAACAAGCGAAAATTGCTTAATTAACTAAATATCTTCTTACAGTACCCGAGTTACGACCAACACTATTTTATTATAATGTTGCCAAGGAAACAAAGAATTATTTTCCACGTCACCATAATAAAATTACAAAATGTTTTATTCATAATGAACGCAGTCGTTTCTTTACATTTACTTTCGACGTTCCATAAAAGGCTTAAAATGGTTTCTTCATTATTCAATTTAGAATAATATAAAAATTAGAGTTAATTAAAAAAAATGTCATAATTAAAATTGAAACACCTATAATAAAATCAATTTATAATGCCAAACACTGGCAGTCACTCGTTGGTTTTTAATAATATAATTGTGTTAACTGTTATAATATTACGACGTAGACGGCAAAATAAACTAAAGTATCAAGTCTTGACTGACATGTTTTTGGATTAATTTACCATAGTTATATTAGCAAATTATATCGCTTTCGTAAAGTTAATTAAAAAATGCATTACTTATCATTATTTTTGAGTCAGATTTCCAAATCTTCGCTCACCGACTAAATTTGTCTTGTATTTAGATTTTTAACTTCAATAAATAATACTATTAAAAGTATAAGCCGTTAGTAGGTACAACACCACTATATTATTAAAAATATGTATTATGCCTCATTTTTTTCTCAATTCAGCTCGTATAAGTGAATAATGATTTAAATTTTAGCTGTTTTCAGTAAAATCCATCGGTGAGGCATGCTAAGACTTAGATGACAATCGATAGAAATGTATACAATTGTATCGTAATAAAATATACATAAAATATTACACTTTTCGTTACATAACTATAATAGCAAAACAAGCGTACAAAATAATCTAGTAGTTGCAGTTAGTTTATCTTTAGAAAATAATCACTGATGCCCGATATACAATATAGTGGAGACATTCAGATGGTTCTCTATAATTTAAACCGTATCGATTTTATCTGTGTTAATATTATGTTTTCAATAATATTTTGTATATTTATCCACTTTAAGCTTGTTTTGCTAATTGAATCAGTCGTTTCAGAAACCCGACATGTCCAAAAAAAATGTCATCACGTTTTATTGAAGTTTTGGATTCTTCATATTGTGTACTAGTCCACCATTAAAAATAGTTTTTAATTGGTAAATGATAGGAATCAAGGCTCAAGAGACACCCCATTAGTCCAGTAGATGTTATTTTCATTTGGGTTTTGGTGCAAACCTCGGGTTTCTCAAACGACAAGTTGTATTACGTGGTAGTGATTTGTTTTCTATATCATATTTATTACCTAATAAACATTATATAGGTTTGACAAAAACTGTATACTTATTAGATATTACCTATGCATATTAAAAAATAAATGAATAATAAAGGATGTTTATCAAAAATGTAACAGTTACAGTGTTACACTACGTAGGTATATACTTTTCGAAACCCAAGTCGAATTACCTTTTAAAAACTGTGTACACTGTACTTCAATAACTACTGTCTCTGCACCACCAATACAAGTTTAACTCATTCACAGGGTTCGGATGCAGCTGTTGCACGATGAAGCCGTTCGGGTCGATGGCCGACGGAGGTGGCGGCGCCGAGCACCGTTCGTCCAGCGTGGCCGAGCTGCGGCGCAAGGCCCAGGAACACTCAGCCGCGCTGTTCCACAGCCTGCAGCACGTGGCCAACATGCAGCATCACGCGGCCGCGGCCGCCGCGCTCCAGTTGCCCGTCGGTCTCGGGCTCCAGTTGCCGTCGCTCACGTCCACCCTGCACGCGCTGGCCGCCAACCGGAAACAGGAACCGCAAAGTATGCAGCAACCGCTGTCGCTTACCACAACCAGCACTACCACTACCGCAGCCACGACGGAACAGGCCACTTCGGTTTCGCCGCAACATCCACCGACGTCGTCCGACAACTGAATCTCGCGACCGGTCCAAGACCTAAATCATTAGGGGGTCATCGTCACCCCCACCCCCGCCCCGCGAACACCTCGTCATCAGCAGCCGGTTCACCCCACGCGAGTACTCTTTGCCATATATTATTATATAGCAATAACATTACTACAACTGTCGTTATCAGTATGAAACTATATTACACGAGCGCATATTGTGCATGATGTATGTGAAGGGTTCATCACGATTTCAAAATGTTGGCAGATGCAGTCAATCTCATATATTCTCCAGGAACACGCCGAAATAAAAAATGTTATAATACCTATACATAGTAATATTATAAGAGCACGAAACTCGCTGCCGACAGGTTTACAGAATCGCATCGTTTGTACAGTAAAATTACATCGATTAAAAAACAATATTATATTAATCGTTACGTTAACTTATATTATGTCGGTTTATGTTCGTTTGTCCTTTTGTTTTTGTTCACTCATTTTTTGTATAACTCGTCTGATAAATGTATCTATCTATCTCTCTATCTCTCTCTATTATATTAAACAATATTATATACGATCTTCATTTTCCCTTTATATACGTCATTCTAGTATTATAGTTACGTATTATTATTATTATTATTATATATACACACGTGACGGTAATTTACGGATAACATATTTATAATAAGTGTAGGAATAAACTTTTACTATTACGCGAGACGTGATTTATGTTAAGTATAAAATATAAATGTGAAAAAAAAAAATTAGAAAATGGCGTCAGCAATAGCAAATATGTTTTTGTTTTTATTTTTTTGTTTAATTCTTAGGTGTATAGACAAAATTAACTTAATTCATAATTAGGTACATTTTACGTGTCACAGTAATTGAAAAAAAAATTGACACAGCAATATAATATACTCAATTAAGCAATATAAAATGTATTTCCAATCAAATATTGTAATTTTTCAAAACGTTACAGTATACTTAAATATATTATTATATTATTATACATCGCTATACCAGTACCTAGTAGTTGTTCAGATTGTTACCTTACGTTTGGTTGCATATGTTGTATAATTAGACATTTTCAATGTATGTATTACTATAAGTGTGAAGTATTATTATAATATTATACCCTATATATATTATTATATCGTTTTAATTATTTTTTTTCTACTAGTCTCCTCTTACGCTGTAAAGGCAAATAGTCAAAAAACATTTTATTATTTGATGCTCCAATATTATCGAAGCGTGGTACGAAAACAATCCGTGGCATCACTGCATCAGAAACATCAATAATACTAACCTTATTATCACAGACTATATTCATAGTTTTTGTTTACATCCCAAGTGACTTACCTGTTTTCATAATTCATATTATAGTCTGTGGTGTAACATATTATTATGTAGGAAGTTCAATAGTCTACAGAATTTTTAAGCCATTCGTGAGTAAGTATAAGTAAGTATGGGTAAGTATAAGTTATATACTTATATAATATATGAATTATGAACATATCGGAAAACATAGTAAGTATATTAATTTTATAATATAGGTAGGTACATAATGTTATATAATATTAATTACTGTATAACCTAAAGTCATAAAACATTTATATTATGAATCTATTAAACTATTGATATTAATAATATTTAATGTTTTATATTTATTATTTTACTATTTTAATTAAGTATATGATTATAATCTAATACAGTATATAACTTTTTTTTGGTAGGTCTAGCGAAAAAATTGTCATTTTATCAGTAGACATCAGTCTGCTAGTCATTCATGCCTAATTTAATTAGTACTCGGTACATGTAGTTCTGGTATTAAAGTAGATCGTAAAAGATTATGCAATAAATAATAATCAATATTGATTTTGAATAAATAAATCTGTTCTTAAAAGAAAAATAATATACCGCACACAATAAAATTATTAAGAAAAGTTACTTAAAAATATTGTAGGGTCTAAGCTCCGTGGCAAATCTTGCTACATTTGTAATTTATTATAAATTTATTAATAATATACCTAAAAATAGTGCAAATTCTAAAATATTATCTACTTACAATAAGAGTTAAATTTAAGAAAAGGCCGGAAATATCCTGATCCGGTGCTAATAGTGCCCGGATCGTAAACACGAATTGTGGTCCGGCCGGGTGCTACTTGGTTTATAACACCCTGGGTCAGTCTACCTCTGGGTATACCTACGTGTACCTACCTATGCATCACATACATGGACATGGTCAATAATACGATGACGTATCTGTATAACTTTGCACTTTGCTGCAGTAAAACGCCCCTATGGTCGGGCGGCGCCGGTGCGTATCACATGACGTATTGTATGTAATGATAGCAAACGCTGAAACGTTTCAAGACGAAATTACTTCCCGAAATTGCACAATTCATTGTAAAACTATAACATATATATTTATAAACGAGTGTGTGTGTGTGTGTGTGTGTGGTGTATTGTCGTTACAATATGGATTTAGTGCCGGATATAGGCTCTTAATGTCTTTACGGACTTTGGTCGATTATATACAATAATATATAACAGCAGTGGGGATCGTAGGGACGACAATAATAAAACGTGTAATTCCGTTCGTCCCCCCCCCTAACAATTTACGACGATTCCCGGAATAAAACACACAGATATATGAATAATATACGCGTCGATCCCCGAGGGATACGCCGCCGCCGCCGCTCTTTCAATCGAATTAACCGAGTAAGAAGCGTGTCGCAAACTAAATTTCTCGACGAAAAAGAAAGGCGTTTTTCGCGCGATCGCATGACAGATTTACGCTCTGGAAAAAACAATTTTGCTAATTTGTGCTGTATAATATTATGTGTGATTGGACGAGGAACAAAAACTCGTCGTTGCGCACTGCTCGCTGATATCACCAAAAATATAATCGTATCGTTTAAATTTAATTCATATCGCGGACACTGTATGGAAACGAACAAACAGCATATTATTATTACAGTCGATTCGAATTGAAGAAAAAAAAAATTTGTAGGGGGCACCCGGGTTTGAACCGGGGACCTCTCGATCTGCAGTCGAATGCTCTACCACTGAGCTATACCCCCGCGTCGATAGAAGCACGAACAGTTAGTTTGATAGACAAACATTTTTAATTTGACTATTGTTATTATAATATTATGATCAATTGACACGTTTTGTCTGTCACGTCAAATTCAAATTTAAGAAAAAAAAAAAAAATTCAGGGGGCACCCGGGTTTGAACCGGGGACCTCTCGATCTGCAGTCGAATGCTCTACCACTGAGCTATACCCCCGCGATGACAGGATTTCGAATAGTTAGTTTGATAGGCAAACATTTTTAATTCGACTATTGTTATCATGTGATGAATTGACACGTTTTGCCTGTCACTTCGTTGTTTATCAAACAGAATACGTATTCATAATATTTATTAAACGATATCACGCAACAATAATAATTGTCAAGCAGAGTAGCGCACTAGCGCGTCTTATCGAGAGGTCGCACTATTGTCGGTGGATTTTCATTTTATGATAATAACTTATTATTGTTTTGCTAAATTTTTAGATTTCACGCATATTTCAACATTCAAGTGCATTTATTTATGAATAGGTATTTAAGATTTTTAGAGCCTATTTGGTTGGTTTTTAATGCATATAATTATGCGCTCTAATAATAAGTAATAACAAAACTGAGCAGTGGCGTACGCAGGGTTTTTCAATGGGGTGGGAGGGGAAATCGAAAATTAATTATCATTTTATTTGGTCCAGTCTAATAATTTAAACGTTTAGGTGAGTATTATTTGAAAATGTTTGTTCAACCTCAACTTCTCAACTTTACTATTAGAAAATAATATGAATTGCAGATCATCAATTTCGGTGGAGGTTTTTTGGAAGCAAATTGGATGTAGTTGGTACTTTTGGGAGGTCAAAATTGAAAATTCTCAATCCCTATATACTTTTTAAAATAATCAGGAAAACCATCTGATGGAGAAAAAACCAATAAGCCATTATTTGCAAATGTATATTGTAGTGATATAACTATATATAAGTAATAATATTATGAATGTACTGATTTTAAAATGATATGTTTATTTTTTAAGCATCTTCTCTGGTAGGAATAGGATCTAGTTGGTACTATAGGGGGGCAAAAGTAAAAAATCCCCAACAGTTTTCAAAAACGTCAGGAAAAACCAACAAAAAATTGAGAATTTTACGCAAAATCAGTTTTTGGCTAAATCGATTTTTGTTTTAGTGTAAAGGTGTAACCCTAAAAATAATTACCGAAGATACATGACATTTTCAATGAATGTTCATTTTAGAATTTTTTATGTACCATGCGATTCTTTTTGAGCTATTTAGTTTTTCATTCTATACATTTCAACAAAATTGTATTCATTGGGTCAAAAAGCTTGTTGTTATATTATAGAAGTTGGTAAATATTAAAGATCCAAATTCCATAGCCAAGATTTATTTTTTTAAGCATTAAAATTCTAATATTAACAAAATTTATCAAAATCTCCCTCTTCCCACATCTTTGCTCTGGATCCATGCCTGTATGTGAATCATAATATAATACTATCAATGGGCTATGATACATTCAGATGGCAGGTATATATTAATAAATAATTAGTAATTACTATTGATATTAAGGGTGTTGTATGCGGTGATTTGCTGTCTTTGTCTAACACACGTAGGAATAACGACCTAAGCGCCTGACAAAAATTAAGGTACTTCTAGTTGTTCGATTTAAAAAATGTAAAGATGTATGAGTTGGTATGCGAGTTTACTTTGCATCGGTTGAAGTACTTTTTGAATTGTAACAATATTTTGATGAGGATAAATATTTTTAATTTTATAAGAAAAAAAATTGTTTATAAATTTTATTCGACCGACGCAAAGTAAACTTGTATACCAATTCAAACATCTTTACATTTTTGAAATCGAACAACTAGAAGTACTTTAGTTTTTGTCAGGACCTTAGGTAATTATTCCTATGTTATACTTTTGTTAGACAAAGACAGCAAATCCATGGCCACCTGCAACGCCCTTAAATATAATATATTTAATATTATTGGAAATTACAAACTGAATGTTTAGTCTTTAAAATATTATACATTTATATTTTCAAACTAAAAATAAAATAGATATAAACTTTTTTTTTTTAGCATATTTTTGATATTTTCCAGGGCCACATGTACCTCCCACAGTCTCCCCATAATGTGCCTCCGTGTGTAGATAGATGGACAAATCATTACGCTTTAATTTTAAAAACCTATACCTGCATGTCCTATATATATACTGATAGTGGGGATTGAAAAAAAAGTTATGTGTACTACTGTACTACCTATATTATAATTTATAGCAAGCTGTATCATTTATTTATTTTATTCCCAGCAAAATCCTATGCTATACAACGTGTTGAAAATAATAATAATAATAATACGTTAAAATATGTATTCCTATAGTGCAGTAAGACGTATAAGTGTTGACTATATACATGTAGGTAGGTACATTGTACGTACCGTCGTACCTATACTTTATACTATAAAGTTTATAGGTAGGTATCCTATATGTAAATATATTATGTATATTGTAGGTATACAAACATATACATAGTATATGAATTACCTATACCTAAACACATCGAGCACAATATTATATTATAACTGCTATAATATCGCTATACGTACCTGTCGCTGCTGCAGTATATTATATTATTATTATAATAATAAAGCATCAAAGTAATAATAATAATAATAATAATAATAATAATTCGGACTCGAACACGGCGCATATGTACCTAATTATTATTATATACATAGTTATATTATATATTATACCGACGCACTCGAGACAGACTTTTTCAGGGGTGGCAGGGGGGCGTTTGTTGTAGAAGGGAGGTGGTGTTTTGATTAAATCCCGAATACGTGTGGCTGCCGCAAATGAGATTTTCGAATTCCGTCGAATGTACAGCGCGATGGCTGGTAACGGTATGTGGGCAACAGTGGGGTGGAGGATAGGGGAAGAGGTTTCAGAGGGTTATAGGGCGAAACGCTCCGTCGGCAAAGGACGGTGGCGGCGGCGCGGCGGGGAGGTTCAAAAGGATTGCATAATGCTTGCGCTACGGCGCGGTGGCTGAAATGAAATCACAAACGAAATGGCGGACACGAATCGAATTTGGTCACTTTAAAATATAACCTAACCTCCCCACCACTCGCCCGCCCCTTTGTATAACTGCATAACTCGCCATTCGTATATCTGCGGCAACAAACCCGCACTCGCATATATACCTATTTGCAGTATGTAATTTTCCATGCATAATATATGATATGTATGTTGTACAATTTATATATATATATAATATGCATACATCATATGCCCACACGGTATATTATGTTATACGCATGCAGTATAAGTATGTGAATTTGTAGCTGGTACCCTATATAGGTTCGCGCCGACTATATTTTACGTTGTGATATTTTTATTTAAGATGATATTATATAATATTATAATGTAGGTGAAATATATTATGATATCAGAAAATAGTATAATTTTGTTCCCTACAGTGTTATTGATTGCCACTGCATCTCATGATTAGGATAATATAACCGCAAGAAAAAGAAGACTGTAACGATGTACGCGCTATTAAAATAGATTATGATAACAAAACTATATCATCTTAACACCTTGCAGACAACTTCCTACAACTGTAGATTGTGTCGCTAGATCAATTCAGTATCTATACCTAAGTGACTAAGTGTACAGGAAAAGAGAGAAAAACTCGATATAATACAATAGGTATATAGGTAGGTAATACACTAATACCATTAATACATATTACATACTACGTCTAAATATATAGGTATGGAAATAACCGAATATGGCAATATACATTATATTTTTTTAATTGTATCTACATAATATACAATAAACGAAGGGAATTTCGATAATGCAACACAATACTTAATCATATATTATAATAATTAATATTTAATTGGTAGGTACCTACTTCGTATTTATAGTTCATTACCATTTTACCAATGTTTTATCTGGATTTTACAATTCTATGTACCTAGCTTGTATAGTTACATGTTTGACAGAGATAAACAAATAAACAAATACAAATTCGTAAATCACGCCTCATTTTCAACTAGACATTTTTAACTAATGTAGCCTTGGACACCAACTAGTATAACTATAAGGGCGCTACTTAAAATACCTAAATACTCGTACGATTTGAATAGTTCCTAACTCTCTTAAAAAACTATTGTTAAAATGTCATATAAATATTAGAAAATAAACACAAATAGTTTTTTTTTAATAGGTATTCAAAATCCAAAAAGGTTATTGTTTTATAATTAAATTCATAGATTATCAATTTGAATAGGTAGGTATAGGCACTTAAACATATTTGAAAATTCAATTTTAACCAAATTAGATAGGTATTTATTAACGAAAAGTAACAATTTTTATCAAACGAAATTATATTCAAGAAATATGAATCAAGGGCCAGTTGTACCATCTATGATTAAAGTTAATCAGAGTTTAATCGGCCGAATTTTCCCGTTTAAATATCTGTTATCAGCTGATTAAGCTTAATCATAGTTTAATCATAGACGGTACAACTGGCCCTTAGAGACTTGATACTTAAAAGTTAAAATTAAAATCAGTAACACCCGAAACCTACAAAAAGCGACAACACTATAGCGATTTCCCCGGTTTTTTTTTTTGAAGATCTCGATCGTGATCGATCATTATAATATAATATAATAATCTGAAATCCGATATTTGCAGTTAGTTTCAAAAACAGAGAGCGATGACGGATGTTGTTATATTTGGTCTCGCCGATTTAATCGGTCTCGGATTTCGGAACGACGACGATGTGTGAATATTATTCTAATAATTCAGGTAAGTCAGTCAACACTGACGACGACGAGTGGTACACATAACTGACGTCCCACTGCGTGCATTGCTTATTCCCTTGGATTTTGCCGGTGCTGGATTTCAATTCCGGAATCGTGTGCCGCACCAATGACAGAAGGTAGGGGCAGTGGCGTATTTACGATTTTGGCACCCCCTTTTTTCTCAGTTTCCTTTTACTCATTGTCACAAAAAACTCTAATTTACAGTTTACTTTTTCACTCAGTTAATAGTGCAGAGCTTGAATACACCGTTATAAATACCGTTATAATAATAATTTTAAATGTATAACTTTTGACAGTTATTGATAATACCTTCGTATGAAAAAACACGATGTTTTGGTATCAAACAAAAGATTATGAAACTTCCTACAAAATCTGTTATGATTCCAAAATATATCTCTAATCAGTAATCAATAGGAAATAAACCCGGCCAGACTATCAAATATGACAAGTCCAACAATCTATAAACAAAATCATGTTTTTTTCCGAAAGTTTTGTTTTCTAAACAGCAGCATCGTCTAAATTACATATTGTATACCTATACCGTTATACGTTACAATAATATATTTGTTTATACGTGATTTTTGGTATGATGACAACGTTGCAATTTAAAACCAAGTGGACTCGTGCATATAAAAATTAAATTTGCTATATAAATGGTTATTTTAAAATCTACACAATTCCACAATCTCGCTCGTGAACAATAAAAAAAAAAAATCTCGCGGAACCATTTTTTAGCCAATTATGCCGCAGTATTTTAATTATATTTTTAAATTGCAATGGTATAATAATTAATATGTGGTATACAAAAAATAAAGAATAATAAATCGAATACACGTTTTATTATTATCATTAACCATTATTGTCACAATTGACCACTATTTTTTTTTTTTTTATAAACCCTCAGTCTAACATATTATCACCCTGATTTTTATATTATCATTGAATCATCCCTTTTGTACAGTGACATCGTTCGTTTTGGACCGCCCTATTTAATACTATACAACTCTGATGATTTTTTAATAATCGGGTAAGCTGCAGTGCATTATACACACTTAAAGCAAACGCCGTCATACAATAGACTACAACTTTTAATATCGTCATCAATATAGGGGAACAAAAAAATAATAAAATACTTATCTACAGCATAATGCAGTGAATAATGAGTAATGACTAATATAAAAACATAAGAATAATTATTCGACGATTAAATTCTAAATGTATGGTAGGTAACCTCGTAGTATAATAATAACCTTTTTTTTTTATTGTGGTATCGAGGACTGGATAAGGAACTATGGTGCCAGTACTTCTCCTGAAGTATAATAATTACCTAATGAATTAGATGAGCATCTCAATGTACACAATGTATATATTACCTAATTCAAAATATTATGTTCTGCAATTTAACAGTTAAATATTGCAAAAATTAATAATTCAAATAAACTCATCACTGGTATTATAATAAAAATTAAATTATACATAAAAAATAAATTAAATCAAATTTCACTTTAAAAAAATTATGAATATAAAAATTAATTTAGTACGATGAAATTGTTCAGTAAAGATCTTTCATTAATACTAATTTTCTCACTGCATTGCTATAGCCTTCTTTGAAATGAAACCAAACGTCGCTCTTCACAATTTCGTCTCGAAATTCTGTAACGCATCAAAAATGTATTAAAAAAATAATAATAATAATAATGCACACCTTACATAATTAATAAAACATTTTAAAGGTAGGTGGTGAAAAATTTTTTAACGCATCGGAGGTGGGTTGTGTTTTTTAAAAAAGAAAATGGAATCATTTTAAAACCAGGTCGAGACATTTTTTTTTTGTTTTTTATTTTTTTTAATAAAAACGACACAACGAGCGAGCTCTTTTCAACGTTAACCTATTAATTTTAAACGACGAGGTAGATAGACACACAATATTATATACATTTACGGCGCATAAAAATCCATCGGTGGCTTTTGACATATTGTCGGGACTCGGGATTCACCTCGGGGGCTGAGGGTTTTAATCGAGCAAACAGCGGCACACCGCAAACCTGTTACAGTGCGCGAAGGATGGAAACCGCATTAATAAAACAACCCAACCCGCGCGACCCGGCACGAAGCTCCAGCAGCCGGTGGTGCCTCGTCCGCCGTGTGTCAACACAGAGAGCATATTATAATAATAATAATATCGGACACGAATCTCATTACGTGTGCAGCATAACAAACAATAATAATCTCTCGAAAACTGTGTACGCAAACAGACGGGACTCGGTGCTCGTGTTTGCGAACGTATAATTGGCTCGGCACCTATATACACTGCAAGGCGCGCACCGGGCCGCA
>WHPZ01575018.1:0-112283 GCA_016617965.1 Macrosiphum rosae | reverse complement strand
GTAACTTTGATAACACATTACGAAATGCTGGTATCAAAGTTGCCCACAACGTGGTGTAACTTTGATAGCATTTTAAAAAGATTAATATCTCAGAAGATAACATCAGAAATTTAAAAATTTAAATGTTAAACAATTGAGGATAATTAGTTATAACTAAGATTTAATTTTTGGAATTTTATCGTTAATACTACAGAAGTTATCCATAAAATAAAAAGTAAAATTGTAATAAAACGGTACAAATTTATCAAAGTTACCCCATTTCACTGTATCAGAAATATTTTCTAGTTAGTTTTTATATTTTTCTTAATTTTTGGGTCGCATACAGAGACGATTTTATTTAAGCTCAAGATCTATATCTAAGTCTGTATCTCTATTGTGTCGTTCGTTTAATCCAGCTTTATTAGAAATATTATGGGTGCTGTAACACTTTCCCAACACTAAACAAATAAAAAACGATATTGTTTTCGCGACGTTTGTTTTAATTTAAAATGTGCTCGTTTTTGTAGCTTGTTATGAACAAGAGATAATTTGGAACATCGATCAGCCAAATAATTTTAACCCATCTACTCCCACAAGCGTTTAAACGAGTTTCATTGAGCGTTTCGTTGTACACAAGTGGATACAATAATATTGGGTAAAAACTAAAAAGTAAAATAATTTTAGCTATAAATGTTAGACATGACGTGGGTATTTAATTCACTCTAAAACCCACACTTAATACTTATTTTGTACGTTATTATTTGTAGATTGGCGTTTTCATAATGGCTATAGCTGCGTGGTGCCAATAAAATGAGACTATATGTATTATATTTAAAAGAAAAAAATTGCATATTTATTTTAATACGTCAAGAGATAAAAGAAATTTATGTTACGAACGTGTCGACACGATAACGGGTAAATGCATTAGGTTAATATCAAGCACATCCGTTTCTCTGTCCCATATATTATAATATTCGGGGTTTGCGTATATTATTCAATACCTATACTTTAATATAGGTACCTACGCCGTTCTCCCCCCCCCCAAATGTCCTGCTGCTCTGAAATACTCGCAAATTCGTATAAATGACCATCAGCTGTTCATGATCAATTCGCAATCGACACGACGAAACTTTACCATAATATTATTGTACTTATCATATTAGAGCAGTTTTCCTTACGGTTTTTCGTATTTTTTTATATATTGAAGTTTATACCTACTTCATACCAGAACATGTTATTTGACATGAAAATCCTGTAGGTGTTTAAAATAAATATTGTGTTAGGCATAGTTTGAATTTTTTCTCATCAAGTGCCATCAAGCTGTGTTTCAGTGTTAAAATGTAATTCGAAATTAAAATAGAATTAACTTTAGGTCTATATAATGAATACAGTTAAGAACTACTAATTATTTAAATAAGCCAATTTTAAACTTAAAGTAGTATTAATATATTCCATGATAATAAGTTGTCATTCTCAAAACCAATATTTTGATAATGGTATGTCCCATGATTTTTCGTTGGCGTTCGAATATTATCAAAAATCAAGTGACATATCAAAAAAGAGATTTTTGAGATAAAAATTAAATATATATCATTAGTCATTCTTATACTTTTTATTCTATTATTATTATTGCTCAAAGTTATCATAGTAGATGGATTAGGTGGTGTCGAACTTGTAAAAGTCTTAAGATAAAATAAATACAATTCAGTAGTTCACTATTAAAGGGCTTACACAATAATATTAGTAAAAACTAAGTACTCTGACCTTAAAACAAAATTATAGATTTTCAAATCATCATTCCAGCCAATTTTTACTTACGGGTTACAACTTTGGGGTAATGTAAAAAAATAAAATCCAAATAAAATTCAAAACTTTCCAGACACAGCTTTACGCAGAATTTCTAATGAACCTTCTTATTTCGTGTATTCTTATCTATATATACTGATTTTAAACTTAAATCCATGCATGAAGAATCAAAAACATTTTAGAAAGATTTCACAACAAGTTTACCACTTTAATCCCTCAATCCGAAATCTCTCTACGCTAACAATCTCAGGAAACCCTCCAAGACGACTTAAGAGGAACTTTTGTCGTGATCTATTAAATTATCTAACACATACATACAAAATAAAAATAAAATAAATGTGTACAATTTATCCAAATGGGCTAACATTGGACGGACAAATAAATTTGATTTTGCAAACTACTGGGAATTTTAAATTTTGACCTCCCAAATGCACCAACTAGAGTAACTTTGTCACCGGAAAAGATACTATAGTTGAAAATCGAAGCTATATTTCGAGTACTTATTGTGTACACACACAAAAAAAAAAATACACTTATTATTGTAAATCAATTGTTTATACATCAAATTTAACAATTTTAAATATCCAATAAAGACCATATATTAAACGTTTGCAGCACTGTATGTAATTACTTAAAAGTGATATTATTATGTGGGTGGGCCAACATGAAACTTACTAGTTACTATCATAATAATAGTTTATATTCAAATGTTTTTGGGTTGGTTATTTTGATCAGAAGTATACTCGTACATTTTTTTTTCGTAATTTGTTCGCCATCGATTAATAATAATTGTATCAGACGAAAAATTGCTGTTGCAGCTTACCGTGTTCTTGATAATATTACGGTGTAAAGTGTCGAGAAAAATTATCAAAAAAATCTTTACACTTAATAGGTACCAAAATGTTTTAAACGAGACCGAGATGAAAATTGAGGCATAATATTATAATTATTGACCCTGTGATACCAACGTTTTAAATTGTAATCAACGATTTTATACTAATGCGTCCCCCTTGCACCCGCAGCATATCCGGCAATACAATAAAATCAAAAAATTATATAACTATAGTGTTGCCTTTTTAACATTTTTAATGAATTCGTGTAGAACGGCGTCTCGAAGATTTTGGCGCACTCCTTCTGCCGAGAAATAAAACAATCACCACGGTCAAACAAAACAAAAATAAACACTAAATAACATAGCAAACCTTGTACAGGATCTAAAACAACATACATTTCCATAATCGCAAAAATCTTACTTTTAATATTTACAAATATCAAATAATTTATTCTTGTTTGGAAAATATTTCTTTTATTCGGTGACGTAAAAATAAACCAACTATTCGTGCAAACACTAACAAAGTTCAGTATTTCTTTCTTGTTATATCATGCTAAAAACAGTAAACGCAGTGTACTCGAATTGTTTAAATTGTTCAACCTTAGTCTAACTTTAAAATATTTTCAGACTCTAAAACCTATGCGTGCAGGTACCTACTCTATATTATAATGTTTAATAATTCGAAATTTTATCTTCGACTTCCGAGAACAGCACTGTTTTGAGTGTAAGATTTTTTAAGAAATTGACTGTGAACTGAATATTATAATCTGCTCTGCACGTTACTCATACACTTTTCACTTTCGACGGTAGGTAGGTATTCCGTGTAACATAATAATAATAATATATCTTGTGGACGGTGTTGTGTTATTTCCAAATTGTTTCTATGTTTCTGAAAATTGTTTTTAGTATACCAAATAAAAGCATACGTTAATATCCTATACAAGCGCCTTTTGCAGCTCATCAGATATTATATATATAAACACTTTATTTTGAAAAGATTCACGTTTTAATAGCTATCGTACTCAATTATTTACCTCTCGGAAATATGTATTTATCAGGACGTTAACATTTTATCGCCACAGTTTTATCTTCTGTACGTCACAGCAAGCTGTAAAAATTTTGTCCTGAATTGTTTACAGCTGGTTATGATATTATAATAATTATGAGTGTATAATGAATAAATAATAAATATAAGCTGGAAGCCTTCAACTATATTTTCATTCATATTGAAAGACATTCAGGAGGATTAGTTATTTTAAAATGTTATGATTTGTCATCTGTCACTCACCGTTGATTGAAAACTCAAATTGTGCAAAAACTACAGAGGTACATTTTTGTAATGTTTGAAAATTTTTTTTTAGGTAACAAGTAATTTTATCACCGAAACCCATCAAATTAATATAATATATATTAAAGCAGCCTAGCAGACCATATAGATATACTTAAATACGTAATACAATACTTAATATACACACGTTGTGCTGTTCATTCTTCGAAACATTTATGTTTTTCATATTTAGGTAAATTTCGTTTGCAGTATAAATATTTTCATAACACCAAATTTTAAGTGTAGCAGGTGTAATATATCTATGTAATATTATGGATATATGAATTACATTTAAAACGGAAATTATAACCATTATTTACATCGTGACTTTGCAATCGAATTTTCATCGTTCATATTGGGTATTGCGGTCGGGAGAAAAAGGGAATAACAAGGTTGTCCAGGAATCTTACGAAAAAATAAATAAATAAATAAGAAAAATTAAATAATCAAAAGTGTACTTCGACGGTGTGTAATGCACTTTATCATTTTTCCATTTCATTATCAAATAATCTCCAGTGAATAAACACTTGAATGATAACTCTTTTTGAAAAAAATCTTCGTTTATAATATTATTGTACACAAAAAAGACAGAAGAAAGCAGCTGTGTAAAAAAAAAAAAAAAACCAATAACGATGGCAGATATTTTTATGGTTTTGAATATTCTTATTGGTTGGTCTAAAAAACATAAATAGTTTTTACGAGAATGTATTTTGTAACCAATAATTATATTATATATGTTAATAATATTGTATTTAATATTTGACATATATGTTGACATGTCAATTTTAGGGGTTTTAATATAATTTACTACTACTTATTTACACAACTATCATTACTAACAATACGTTATATGCAAGTCTGTTAAGAATAACTATTATTCTTTAACTGATTTGAAATTGACTATATGACTAATTGACTTTGAACTATATTATAAAGAAATATTTTTAAGAAAACTCAAAAATTAACTCATGATAGATAATATAGAAAGTTAGCTTCTCGTCATCATTTAGCTTCTATGCCTATACTATAAACTATGCAAGGAGTTATGATACTCTTGATTTGTCCACAAATGATCTGTCAGCCGAATGAACCTTATTGATTGATAATAATATTTAGTGATAACCGATATAACATTGCAGATTAATTTGAACTAGTTGTAACTTGCAATTTATTAGTTGTAATTTAATTCAATGCTGTAATTAAAGTTATAGATACTTTGGTACTTACAATAGGTAATTATTATTATAACAATAAAAAAAAATAGACCTATAAAAATGATGATACCTATTATAGATAAATTAAAAAAAAAAAAATTAAAAAAAATGTAATTTAAAAATAAACAATTATACGAGAAAACTTTATATTTTTTAATACTTTTATAGTTTTATGGTACGATGCACGCTCTAGCTACACTGAAATATATAATTATTATTTTATGGAAATACAATAATTGTTTAATAATTATTGTAATTATAATTTTTTTTTGTTTCTAACAGGTAGATCCCCATACTTATCAAAAAGGATTAAAGTATAATAGGTAACATTATTATAATCTAATTGTTAAATATTTGTAATACATTAAAAGTATATAGTATAAAATTACAATAGACACAGTGAAATAATCATTGAGGTCCTAGAACAATGTAAAATTTTTGACATTTAAACGAAATTTATAATATTTATTTATTAATAATTGATTTTTTCAATTCCAAGTATAAAGCGACCACGTTAGGTACGTACATTTCCTATATAAAGATAGGTACTAGTACTACTCATACCAAATGGATTTTCATTTTAACTGGAGAGTACGAGTATAGCAAAAACTATATAAATATAATATATTACAATATATCAATATGTATCATTGTGTGTGGTCACCTTATGCAGTTGGTATTTACAATGAAAACTATTGTATCAATAGAAAACCGATTTTTTTTTTTTAAGAATGTTTACTTTGTATGTGCCCTTATTCCACCATTTTAAGTTTTAAACTATGGTCAAAATGCTCCAAAAAGTAGAGTAATGCAGATTGTAACTAATTTTAAAATTGAATAGTATTATAATATTTCGATTGACTATTTTGGTCAATACCTATGTTAATTATTAAATTAGTACAATTAATTCACTTAAGATTATTATCTTACTAAAAAAATATTAATTTACAAATCATTGCCAAACACAACAATATCATTTTATAAACCCATATAATGTGCTTTTATTATAATAATATGTTTATATTTCATACTTTTGATTTAGGAATCGCCCGCTTATAATACGCATTAAATAAATAAAGTTCAGGGTTACAAGATATTGGGATTCTTCCTGAGCTTAATTTTATTTGTCCTTCTTGAAATATAAAGACAAAACAATAATACCAAATTATCGCCTATCAATATATACAATTTATTAAGTTTTATATAATTGTATAATGACCAAAATAATTATAGGAATAAATATTGTATAATACCTTATACATACCTACATTATCCTATTTCAATATAGATTTTAATTATTTGTCTTATAAAAATTATTTTGCCTACATGAAACGTGTAGAAAAAGCGTTTGTTTTATCAAAAATAGTGCAATATTATGTTAACTCTTTTTTGGTTTATCTTTTATTTTTTTTTTTATTAAAAGATTATAATTTTGACCACTTTAATTATTTGACATAATTTTATCTGTCGAAAAAACTTTTATCGAATAGTTAGTTCACACGTATAGGAAAAATAATAATTGCAGGCATATTTCGTAGGTGAATTTCCGTGTTTTGCACTTTAGGCGCGTTAGCTGTCCTGTAAAAACAACACGATATACTGTACAATAATTGCATTATTTAGTGGCAAATAAAGAAAACAATCGTACCGACTATAACGTTATAATTATATTATGTAACCAGGTAACCTACACAACAGAGTAAGTCTCCGTACGAGTATGTGTGCCAGAGATAATGGACTGCATAACACGTAATGTTACTATATTATCTACATGAAATACATTTTGACCATTTCGGTCACTCATTAGTCATTACGCAGAGATAACGATGGAGTATCACCCACACACACATTTTATTCTAAGAGGAAAGATATCGATGATACTACATGTATATATTTAATTATTATACAGATTGATTCGCTTAAAGATCAACACCGCTCACTTTTATATAAACTTTATAAACTAATTAGGGCCACTTTTTTGTTTTCTGGTCAAAAATATATGTAGATTATACGAAAATGTGTTTCGTGACCTAACGGTTCTGTATATACAATTTTAATTTGCGTATTTTGTTGTACTTGCATTTTTAGATAATATTTTAGATTTTTTTTATATATATTGAAATTATAGCCACTCTTCATAGCTTTACCAAAATGGTCAATACGGTCTTCCAATAAATATTAAATCGTTTTAAAATGCAATTTAGATTGTTTTTGCGAACTTACAAAACAAATTAATAAGTTAATAAATTAATTAATAGTAATCAACAATAATTCATCTTGTAATTCTTCACTAATCCCCTTATTTAATTGTGCATTTTTATTTTATTACTATTCCCGATAGATTAATGGGCACATATTTTATTATTTACCGATGCATAAAACATATTTTATTCTTAAGTCTTCTATGTTTCTGTATATAGACACCATCAACTAGAGGATAAAACCTGACCGGAAGGAAAAAATTCAAGTATTTTAAAATAACTCATCACTCTCATCAGAATAATATTTCCTACGGTTATTTATAAATTTATTATCTTAAAAAAGTCATTCAATTTTTAATACAATTTTAATTTTTTACGATGTTATGACTCTAAACACAGATATGAGGTAGGTAACAGAAAAACTTAACCAACACAATTAAATTATTTTTTGAATTTTTTTTGGTCTACTGCTGTATAGTGCTGAAATTTATTATTTAAATGCCAGTGCCAAAACAAACTATATACTATAGTTTGCTACCACACTATAAAATAAAACAAAATTTGAATTTTTGTAGGTTAAGCCGTTTTTGTATAGTGTGACTCATATTAAGTGTAATAAATTGTTGTCAAGCGACTCACATACGCGGTGTCGTAAGACCGGTAGCGAAGTTGCGAATTTTTTTTTGGGCTGGTCGATTATGTAGGTCAATACGAATTATCGCTATAATTTAATATTTACAATGGGTTACAATAAAACTTAAGTAACAATAAAATTATAAACAGCAAACATATAACATTTAATTAGAAACTATATAACTAATACTAATTTTGTCTACCTTATAGGTTATAGCCCACGCAGCATAAATAAATTTAACAACTATGCACGGAAAAAACAAAACAGTTGTTTGTACTATAAAAATAGTAAGATTACTGTACATTTTAATTGCTATAGGGATAGCTATAAGGTTAATAAGATTTACTAAAATATCATAGTAAAGTTATTATTATAATAATTTAAATATGCTATTTTAACTACTTATATTTTTTAGTTAATTCAAACATTAAAAACTGTATTAGCTTTAAAATATAGTAAACATTACCATAAAAAATAACTATATTTATATAGTCATAATAATTAAATCATTTTAGTTGTTTTACCTATTAAATAGTTATATTTACTATAATTTGTTTTTCCATGTGGTAAAAATATTTTAAGGAAAATATTATAGTTGTCAAAATTTTTTAAAATGTTGAGTAAATAATTAGGAAATATTTTAGTTGTATTTTTTGGCCAAGAAGTTCATATTTTTAAAAACATATTATAAAAAACATTTACAAAATATTTTAATCATATATTTTCAAAAACATTTTTACGGAAACTTTATAAAAATATTAAGTCAACATTTTCATGCAATCATATAGTACAATATTTTGTTATCATAAGAAAAATATTATTAGTCAAATATCCATTGTTCAACCACTTTAAAACATTCACAAAATATTATCATTTTCCAAATGCAGTGTGGGAGCTGGATTGGTTATTTGATAGAATAATAATGTGTGTATAGTGTCCTAGTCAATGTTCATCGATTTATACTTACTATTTGTATGGTTAGGCAAGAAAGTATGGTAAATATTTGAATAAAACTGTATCGAAATTTACACGTTGACTGTAATGCGACCGTCGCCGCCAGCGTTCGCATAGTACCGAGATGTAAACTTATTTTACTTTGTTATTATCTATTACACTTTACGACCGAGGGCTGTCATAAACCCACATATAGGTATATTTGTGAATGGAATATTTTCCATGGCGTTAGACTAATATCGAATATTTTTTGATGATGTCGTAGAATAGAAAATTTCACACCGTATGATATATTATTAGTTGCCTTAAACGGATTAATAGTCGTACACTTAAAAATGTATCAAATATCGAAATACAGTTATTAGTAAATAATATGAAATATTGAAATTTATCATACTTAATATTATTATATTAAATTTCAAAAAAAATTAATTTATCGAAATGCATGCTATCGAAAATAATAGAAAGTTCCCCTGTACCTATAGGAATAACAGCCGCGTGACTGTATTGTATTTGAGCTTTTTATTTAGTTAAATTTTTTTAACCGAACAGAACGAGTCGAGTTCTGTACGATTCAGTGTGAAAACCAAACCGTTCTTAACATAAATACAACGATGTCATTATGGCGTTTCAGATCCCACCGGAATACATTTTTCTATACCCTTCGCCAGTTCCACCGTTCTACGATTTAGTCATAATTTATGCTTGATTTTCGTGGAACTCCATACCATACGGCGCCATCGGTCGGCGATATATACCTAACTACTATTATCGTATGGTATTATTAAGGAATAAATTATATGCGCAGTCGGGTTCGTTGTTATTATAGTTACATCAGTCGTGGATCCTGGGATTTCAGGAAGTCCAAAAACATTCTAGTTAGGTGTTGTGTATAGTAACTGCTGCAGTCACATATATTATACCACTCGTCGTCTTCTCTTCAAATTTGTGACAAAACTAATTTTTCTAGTCAAAATATTTGTATAGGAAATTATTGTTACTAACTAGACAGAATTAATATTCATTGTACTTTAAATATTATAATACTTATTTATATATTTAATATGTTGTTGTAGGTATTAACTATAATACATTTTTATAAATTTTCAACCATTCCAAAACTAACATAGGTACTGCAATTGTGGGGAAAATATATATCATTTTTTAAAACGTTTCGAATATGAATTCCGAATACAAAATAAAAGTATTCTATACAAGACTGATGAAAAGTGGGTATAAGCACCAGTGGTGGAAATAAAGGTGAAGTTTAATGGTTAAAGTAGTGGTAGTGGCGGTGGTGGTGGTGGTGGTGGTGGTGGTGGTGGTGGTGGTAGGGGGGGCTGATGATTGCGCTCCCTCTTGGGCCAAGTTCTAAAGAAAAATAAATATGTATCGATTTAACGTTGTACTTTTTAAATTGAGTTTTTTTTAAACTAACTTAATAATTTAAAATTAAACTAATATCAAACTATAATATTTACAATATAATTAGACAAAGGGTTTGGGATTTTTTTAATTTTTAAAAAACCAATATCAATTGTTTGGATTTTATAAAAAATGTATTTATCTATTTTTATTTTTGAATAAAAGCATAATTATTATTAAGAGTTACGACAAAAAAACATACCAAATTATAAAAAAAATTCAATAAATATAAAAATCTGGCCCTTTTTTGTATATATCGTAAAAAAAGTAAACTTAACAATGACGTATCAACGGGTTTCTTTCTATAGACTATGATAAAAAAAAAGGCACACAAAATATTCATAATCGTGAAGAGTGCCTACCCTAATATATAAATGGTATATGGGACCTCATAAGGACCTGTATGGCTGTATAGTAAAGATTGCACTTCCAAATGTCAATGCAGACCGCAACTTTTCGTATTATCTGAAATTGAAAAACGTAACTATGTAGTTTACCGTAATCAGAATTCATTCATTTAAATATAATATTATATTATTTCGATCCAGTAATATTTTTATGGTATTGTTTCAACCACGGTGACAATCCGACCTATACAAATACAATATAGTCATATTGATGGTATACAGTGTGTTTAAAGAGGTAGCCGCGTATAACCAATGAATTAATAACAATTGATTTCGCTATAAATAATATTTGACTGTGGGTAATGTAAATTACTTTCTGCTGTACTTAAGGAACTGCAACTATCGTTCTTAATTACAGTTGATATAATAGAGGCACTATACAATTATAATATTCTACAATCGTAATATTTTATACATGGAGATTCACAAGACGTTGCACATAATGTATTCGTTTTTTTCCTTAAATAATGCAGTTATTAAAATTACACTGGTAAGTAATATACCTATCTATAGTAGAGGCACTTAAAGACCATATTTTTAGGTTCACGCATAGATTTTTTTGTAATATTTCAAGGAATATCCTATGGTGATATACCTAACTTTCATTTTTTCAAGTTTGAACCACATTTTTTTGTTGAACATTAAATAAATTGTAATATTGTAGGTACCATTTTCAGTTTTCACACATCTAAATCAGAATTCAAACGAGTAGTTTCTGAGTTACTAAACTTTATATACCTACATACACGTACCAAGGATAATAATCCTTTACTATTATGGTTTTACATAAAAAAATGAAATAGATATAATAATATTTAGTCTATTACTTATTATGCTCAAATAGTTTTTACAACCTATAAAATGCTAATATACTATTCATATTATTATAATAATCGTAAAATTACCGTAGCACACTATGTTGAAAGTTAAATACTATTATTCTTGGTAGGTACATAAAGTGTAATAACTTAGGAACAAATAATTTTGAATTTTTATTTATATACATCAAATTTTTTTGAAAACGGCGTAAATTAAATTTTTGATAGTATGGTTTTCAAGACTTTAATTTGTTGCATGAAAAATATATTAATTTAATGGTTTAATATAATTAAATGGACCAATAGCGGGCCACTAAATCATATT
Source organism: Macrosiphum rosae (assembly GCA_016617965.1). Taxonomy (NCBI): domain Eukaryota; kingdom Metazoa; phylum Arthropoda; class Insecta; order Hemiptera; family Aphididae; genus Macrosiphum; species Macrosiphum rosae. The sequence continues at coordinate 100,361 of WHPZ01575018.1, read as the reverse complement.
TAAGGGACCTTTAGCTATTAATATTCGTTAAATGTTTAGTGATTGTTCACTAAACCTGGCATAATAGTATTCTTAAAATAAGTTTGAAATTCTAAAAATTAGAATTTGAATAAATTCATAATGAAAGAAAAAAAATAAAGTGAGCATCGAGTCTAAAGAATCACTCTGTATATTATGCTTACTCACATAATATTAATATTGTACATAAAAAATACGTTTAAATTATACATCGATAAGAATGAAATAGGTACCTACTCTGACAATTTTTTAATAATATTTAAAAGGTCAACATCGTATTAAAAATATAATCGAAACTAACTCTTTTTAAATACTAAAAAAATGAATCGTATATGATGATCACAATAAATTATTAATTGTGTATACCAAACTAATATTGAATAATTAAACAGTATATAGGTACAACAGATTTACATATTAATTTCTAATAAAAAAAAAATTATACATATTATTTGGACTCACTTTTTCAACATTTCGTAATAACATTTATTTTGTATTTAAAAATATGATATAATGTGAATAATTCTCTATGAAATTTTTATTCTTTAAATTACGTAATTGTTTTATTTCACGAATTGTATGTTAATATTTGTTTGAACAACATTATATCAATGGTTTACACTGTAAGCTTTACAGTAACGATTTATCGTTAAATTCGATTAAGCCAATCGAATTAAAATTTAAAAAAAAAACGCATCTCCATTTTCCATGTTCTAGAAATTATGTCGACGACACGTTGAAATTCTTCCCACGGGTCAAGTATTAATTAAAAATGTTCTTTATTTTAATTTATTTTATTTCTCTATACCTAGCTATTTATATACATAGTTTTGATCAACACCAATTGTGACTATATACAATGAAGTCTAATTCGATCAATCAACATTTTCGGTTTCGAACGTGCTTTAGCACATCAATTTCATTAATAAATACAATTTATAATACGAGAATTTAGATCTCTCATAATATTAAACACTTCAAGGTTTAATGAGATTACTCATTATCGTAATATTTTACAATAATATGAACACTTTTATAATAATAATAATAATCATTTTCCCACATAAAATCAATACAAAACTAAAATACATTGAGTAAATACAGTAGTCTATATATATTAGAAAATAATTTAGGTATGAACAAATAATTCGAACAGAAATTCACAAAAAGCAATATGAATAAATAAATTAAAAACATAAACATATATAATATATAACTATTTATTTATTTATTTATTTATAAACAATTGACAATTATCAAATAAATACAAATTTAATGTAATATAAAAAATTAGTAATTATAAACATTTTGAGATGTTTATTTTTATCACATTCAATATATAATATATTATCATATTTATTCTTGTTTATGTATAATAATATAATATACCTAATTCAGTCTATAATATATTGTGGGTGAAATAAATTTCATAAGTACCTACCTGCATATTATTATATAAATGTATATATTTTATATCCACTCTCGACGCAATCTTGATTACACGTGTGACCGGAGCGATAAGCATTTTTTGATGAGACGAGAGATAAAAAAATGTGCAGCCGTGCACATTATATGACTTGCTGTTGTAATATCGTATACCTGGTATGCGGTAAAGGCGAGTGAGCACTCAAATAGTCTTTAATTCTTCACTCCTGCTGTTTCGGGTCGGATGAGATGTGTACTATTTGACAATTGGACATAAATATCTGTAATACGATTTATGAAGTATGCCCGTCTTACGCAACCATAATATACCTCAAAACATTTCATTTTGGATACATAATATTACGTGTATAAAACGTCCGAGAATAACACATGCAAATACATTCTTTGTATTTAATATAATAATATCAGACAATTATTGTTTGTATTTTATTCACTTGATTTTTGCACGTTTGAAGCGTACTAATAAATATGTCCTAAACGATCTCGAGATAGGTACCATAACATATATATTATAATATTATACGTATAATACGTTATTCTCAACAAAACATATGAGTTTTTTATAAAATCATCTAGACTTGATCATCCGTTTATAGCGGGGATGAGAAATTCAATGCTACTAGACGGCCAATTTTTTGAGTGAAAATTCTTCCGGGCTCGAGAACATAGAAAAAAATCTATGTTAACTAAGCCCCTTAAAAAATAATATAATATTAAGACATTTAATAATTCAATATTAGATAAGAATTCATATCTACAATTTACGATGGACATTATATCAGTTTTAATAATTTTTTAAATATAATAAAATAAAATGCAGAAAAATCCTAACAGTATATATTTTTATAAAGTAATTTGAAATTTAGCAAAGACCAATTAGAAATGGTACTATAGCCACCTCCAGTTGCCCATCCCTGGTCTATAGGCATCTGTAGTGATAATACGCCAAGTCTCGTTGGATAATTATGTAAAAGTTCTAAGAACTGTTAGGTATGTTGTCCAGTGATCATTTTTTTTTTGTCAAAGTGGCGCTCCATATCTGAATTTGGTTTGAATAGGTCACAGAGTACGTTTTTTAATTTCGTATATTTTTCTAATATAGTGAATTCAACATGTTTCAGAAATTTTCTTATTCCACAATCCAAAGTGCATATTATATTACGCAAAGTAGTCCTCACAGTTGATGATTATATTGTGTTGATTGTACTGAACGACGGCAACAATGGAATATAATTTGAAAACATTTTGATACATTTTTCTTCATCAATTAACGTATCTGAGATTATAATATAACATATTTTGTGATTCTGGGATATAAGCGAAACCGGTCTTATTCAAAAACTATTACACTTGGAAATTTCCCATATGATCGCTAACTGAAAAATAATCAATAAATATCACATATCAGGCGTTTTTATTTTTATATTTTTGTGGGGGTGATAGGTAAACCCGGGGCGGAGGGGGGCTTGAGACTTGGAAGACTTTCAACATTATCGAGAGCACAATTTTTGTTACCAAAGTATATAGAAATCCATCTACAAAAATCAAAAATTGCCATAGATAGTCTGAATACTCTGAACCTACCGTTGTGTTACCCATAAACATCTAATGTAACTACGCAGAACAAAATATAAATTAGTAGGTTAACTACTCGACGATAATATTATGTCATCGTATAAACATTATATACATATCATTCGATCAGTTATAATAGTAAAACAATTAAGATGTTGCTATATTAATTACATAAATTATATATTGTGACGACCACGTTTTAGGTAGGTATATCGTACCTATATTATTCTGCAGTCGGGACGGGGACGATGACGACGATTCGAACATAATATTATATAATATTATATTATCGCCAAAAATAGACTGTTTGCACGATTTACATAATTGATAATTATAATATAATTGTTACACCTATGTACAGTAATTCCATTGTCACAGTAGTCCCGCTAACACACGACTACGTAGTTATATAATTATTAAATTATAAGTTTAAATTATAATTATAATTCTGTATTTTCGTTGCGTAATGTATACCTTACAATGCAACGCGATGGTACTCTGAACACCAGGAAATTAATTACCCCCCCCCCCCCCATCACTCATGAGCCAAACACCATCAATTTGTCAAGAAATAGCGACATAGGGAGTCTTACAATAATATTTAGTGTTTAGATTTATAAATAATAGTTTGTTTGGCGCCGGTCAGAGCATAATATTTTTATACTGAAAATTGTTGTCATATGGTAGTAACTGTTCTACTGTGGTCTACATTAACTGGTAAGTTAAATCAACTATGGTGTCTAAGGAAAATTGAAAATGTGTATTTGAAATCTTCTTTGTAGTACCTAGCCTTATTATTTTCATAATAATTATTATTTTTAGACAGCCTATTTTTGAATTTTATTCGAAGAGTTTTGTTTAATTTTTTTTGATACAAATTATCGACTTCCGTCCATAGAGCACAAAGTGGCTTTATATGGTGCTGACTTCATCCGACAATAATATAAATTATAAATATAGCACCAACGTCCGACATTTAAAATTAACCATTTTTATAGAATTTATGAGTAATTATGTAAGAAATTACAATTTTAATATTAAAATATAAATAATAATAAAAGTAAAAACTTCAATGTAAAAATAAATATAATTTTTTTAATTTTAAGTTTGATATAGGTCAATACACTCTAATAATAAAGTTAACAATGCAAAATTGGTTCTTCTGAATGTAATTTTGAAATATGTTGCTCGTGGGTCAGAGAGACAGGAAACCAATAGTGCTGATTGTATAATTTCTTCTTATTGCACACTAATACAATATATATAGTGACCACAGCCGTAATACGTTTAGGCAATAACATCTGACTATAAGATTTAGGCAAGTGTAATGAGTTCACATGCACTTGGCCCCAAACATTTAGTTACCATTCAAAATTCATACATCCGTATGACAAAAATTTTAATACAAATTTAAAAAATATTAAAACTGTTTTCTTTAATAAATTATGATATTGACATATATTTCTTTTAATAAATTGTATGTTTGTATTGATGTTTAAAACCAAAGTTCAATAAACCAAAAGACAATAGCGATTATTTCATTGTATGTTTTTTTTACATCCTTCTAGGGTTTGCCAAAAATATAAATCGCTATCAGAAAAAAAAAATGTATGTTGTCATACTGAATATTATTTTATGTTATAATAACAACGGTCATCGGTCAATGGACGAACTCATGCAGCAGAGTTAAACGAAAAACGACTACGTAGCAACTGACGAAAATACATCGCTTTTAGATAAAAAAAAAAAAATCGACCACTACTCTTCCTCATAATACATATATCTACCTACCTAATAATATTGTAAACACGATTTTGTGGATTCATTCGTTTTGCGTCGAACCGATTTGACGACCTCTGAATTTTTACCGGATAGTCACAAACATTAAAATGTTGAGTGGACGAATAACAAGTGTTATCGATTTCTCGTTTTTATATTTACCTACAACGTGTTAGGTATATGCGTGGATGGAACCCGACGAGATTGCGGCTTGGTAATTAATTTTGAAACTACCTTTATTCAAAAGCACATTTATGTATCAACATAATAATATGTAGACTATTATAAGGTTGCCATTTTTAAGTCAATAAAAATATTTACTAGCACACCAATGTACCTACCTATACTGATCTTGAATAATTGTACTTTGAATAATTTTTTTCTGAAGCCGTATAAACATTATATTACACTATAGTCAACTGACTAGAATAATGAACTTGATCCATAAGTAAGCCCGACTAATCCATACCAAAAATATGAAGTGGAACTAAAATTTGGATTTCAATAGTGGAAAACATAATATATTAACTGCACGAGACAGTCGAAACTCATATATGCACTGAAAATGGCGATGTCTGCAACTGATTAAACTCTGTCAAATCAATCGCTTTGAAGAGTTTTCGAAAATCATCTGATCATTGCGTTGGTACATTCGGTTCCAAACTGTGCGTACAACAGAATGAAATATGTTAACATTGAAAATAATAATTTTTTTTATTAAACTTATATCGAAAATTAATGTTCTCATCGTTTTGAGGTTAAAATTTAAAACCTATTGTAAAATAATAATATGTTTTAATATCAAGATATTTTATTGAAGGTTTATTATAGTAGATTTCATTTCAATTCAATACCTACAATATGTTTAATAACAATAAAATATAGCAAAGATTGTTCGGAAGTTTTTTTTTGTTTAATTCGGTTTAGATAAACATAAAGATTACTAAAAAAATAGTGAAAAATAATGTTATATTATGTATTTTTATACGAAAAATAGTCGATATAAAATTTATCAAAAGAGTATCATGGTTTTTTTGTCCAATACAAACCAAGTGCGTAATCTTTGAACGGGAATCAAGTATAGGTACTTACACGCTCAAATTGCAATAATAATATACTGTCATACACTCATTATACAATATTATACATTATACAATACATAATAATGTATTAATGTAACTAAACTACATTATTTAAGAGCCAAATTTAAGATATTATAGATTGTTTTTAAAATAAATGTGTGCACAAATCGTTATTACAACAATGATGACGTGTTGAAATGAATCGTGCCTTCACGTACGCCGCTTAACTCGCTCACGCTAAATAAATTCGAATGGATTTTACCGAATTATTATTATTGCTGAGTATTACACGCCTAAATAATATTACTCATAAAGGGTATTCCAGTCGGATATTATAATAACATATTACGATCATTCCGTAGGTGCATGGGTGTACTACACGACCGTTGTTTGGCGGTTTGTATAAATGAGCATTTGCCGGTACGATATAATAATAATATAATACTACAAAGTCGGTTGAATAATGAAAAAAACTACGAAAAAAAAAAAATGTGAAAAAAAACGCCTTTCAAACTGCGCAGAAATAGTCTTCCGTAAGCAGTGAACAAACGGCGCGCCAACTACTGCTGCATAATAATATAAACGGTATATTAAGTATTATATTATTATTATGTGACATTTGATACGTGAAATATTTCGTTTTTATCGAGCGCGGAAAAACATAAAATCGCATAGTTTTTAATAATTATTTTGTATACGCATGGAAATGCGATACGGTTTTGATAAACGCGCGCACAACGATATTATTATTTTCAAGTAGCATCGAATCGCTGTTGGTCAATTTTTTTTTTGTTCTCGCAAGCCGCCCGCCCGACCGTCGCAGAATATCATTATTTGACGACGACGTTTACCGAGTATAACATATAATACTATAATATTATATTAATATGTTTTTGAAAAATATACACTTTTTTTCGATTATCGTTTATTTTTATGTGGAAAAAATTGTGGTTTTTTTTTTCCCGACGATACGAATAACGTCGTCACCCGGCATAGTGCGATTGTAGAAGTCTTCGCTTTTGTCCTACCATAATAATATTACATTATAACGTTCACGCATCATAATAGTATAGCCAGTATAGGTTTATTAGAATACGCGTATAATAATGTTAATCCGCACACTCTCTGCGAGCGTCTCTAAAGTTTTCGTCGTCAACAAACACTTTCGGGGTATTGATAACCCGTATTTTTGTTTTCATATTTTTTGTATTTGTTTTTCTGGGTAGCTTTATTCAACTACACCCCCCCCCCCCCNCCCCATCCCCACCCCTAAGTTACGTCGGTGTCAAGAAATATAAACAGAGATTGACAGGTTTTAAATACCATGACTTTCCACACAATTCTTTTTTATAAATACTTACGACATATTTGTGCATCGTATTTTTGTTTTGTTTTTTGTATTTATTAATTTTAAACAAAATGATTTATTTCCCTGTGCTGTAATGATTCTTCAACCATATTATGGCCGTCAAATATATGATAAAAAATGATTTGAAAAGTATTTTAACTAAAGCGAACAAAATGACTGATGAATGAATGTAAAATTATTATGAGACATAATTTGGTCCATGTTTCTTTCAAATTATTTATAAACAACGGAAAGTTGAAAACTGCACAATAACACAGGAAAATGTAAATATTATTAAATATTGTTGGGGTCCTATCTCATGGACACACTCCATCCTCACTAATGTAGGCGACTATAATAATTACAACGTATATTGTCAGCTTATATATTTTGTTTATTATAGGTACTGTATTTCAACTATGCACAATGCACATATTGTAATTTTTAATTAATATTATATAAAACATATGGCTGTATTGATATAATAAACAAAAGGAAAATATTATAATTAAAATAATAATCCTTTCATGAATCAATATAAATGATCGCTTAATGTTTTTTTAGTCAATTAATTTCTATAATATGTTACTTTATAATTATTATTTTAAATGCAATTTTGTATTTTATACTTGAAATAGGTCAGGTTAGCCACTCGATTAGGTACTCAACATGATCTATTTTAAACGTAATTTGAAATGTATTTTACATTTTTTATCTTAAACACATTTTGGTATCTGGCTTGCTCGTCTACGAAAATAAAGAGATCGCCGACCACCAACCCAATGTAATATTATTTAAATAGATATGTTATCAACATAGGGGTACCTAGGGAGTAGAGTTATTGAATTATAATGCATACATATTTAATATAACAGTGCATACTCATCGATTGAGAAGCTTCGTGTAATAATAATAATTGTACTCGTCTTGTAAGTAGTAATCGATAATACCTACATACTTGGTAGGTAGGTATAATATAATATATATTATGTCACCTATAGTGAAAAAAATGCATCGATTATCGTGGCACGAAATGACAGTGATTGCTAAAAGCTTGACTGATATGCACATGCCATTGTATTATATAATGACGTTTCCATCTGATAAATGATCACATACAAACTCCAATGTGACACGAGCTAAATAATTATATACACCCCTCCGGTGTATGACTAATATTATAACCGCTCGACGAGTAAAAAAAAAAACACGTACATTAGTTTTAAATGGTATAAATAATATGAGACAATAGTATGCGTGGTTACAACCACGATAACTGATCGAATTCGATTTAATTCCCGAAAAAATGTCTTTAATCGTTCGCTAATATATTACACGCCGTGGTGTAGTAATACCCAATAAATAATAATATGATATATGTTTTAGTATTAACGCCACTGAGCGTAGGTGTATATTGCCCGTACAATACAATTAGTGATGTTTTCGTAATTATTACAAAGTATTATGTCGATTTATTATTGTTTATACTAATATGGGTACCGAAAATACCGAATACAACACCTACCATTAATTTTATCGGATTTAACTATAGTTATTATTTCTAATCAAAACGTTGTTTATTGGTATTATTATTATTATTTTTTTTTTTGATATACCATAGAGGTACAAACACGGAACATAGTGGCCCAGCTTTTATTTGTAGACCTTTGAACGGAATTGTTGTAGAGTGCCAGCAGTTTACCTGCGATTTCGTCGTTTGTGAGTGTCAATATACTATTGTTATGATATGTGGGCTCCCAAGTCCAAGGTTTGTTCGAGGTTTCTACGAGTTTATAGCATAATATAATATTATGATAAAAGATAAGTATATTCGCTACATTTGAATTAACGTTGATATATGTCATCTGTTGAGAGTTGAGTCGTGTGCCTTTTATCGTATTCTGATTGATATTATTATAGTTCATAGTCAGTACTCAGTATTTATAAAAGCCGGTAATCGGTTTTTAACCAGTTACAATATATTACTTTATTATAACGTTTTATATTAACTGAAAAATTGTCACGGTAACCGGTAACCGATTACAGGTTCCTCAAAATTCCGGGATATCACCGGTTTTCGGTAAAAACCGTTAACTGGTTTCAAGCCCTGTAAAAAACTATCGGAAAAAAAACATTTTTAAAGGATAGTACTACTCATCAGTCCGAAAAACACTTCCCCCCCTCAGAAAACGAAAAGAAAATAATTTTTTTTTGTACCTACTCATAACCACAGTTATTATAACTATACCTACTTATCTACCGTCCAAAGTTTATGCAACGTTAATGTTTGTATATGATACAATACATGACAAATTATCAACAATTTCGGCTCCATTATTTAATGAAAACGTATTATTTCTTTGGCAATTTAAACATTTTACATCTCTTTAGATCAAGTGTCCAATATAATGTATAGCCGAAGAATTAATCGATTTTGACCGTTTCTTTAGAATATACTATCTCGTTTATTTTTCATACTGTCTGTGTGACTGTATGATAAACGTAGGCACTATAACAGTTTAAGTCCCTAAATCGATAAAATAAATCGATTACGCAACTCTTGAAACCGGAGCAGATAGTGATCAAAATCGAACGAGGAAAAATAAAGTTGGTATTTTCTGACCACAAGGCCTTATTTATATTATTATCTTCGTCTCGGTTTGTCGAAAATAAAATAAGTAGTGATAAGTATTGCACATATTGTGATTGTAGAAATTTTTGTTATTTCTCTATACCAGCAAACTGAGTATATAATATAAATAATAACTTATAACCAATAACCATATATTATATTTAGTTAGCAGGCGGTTAGGTTAATATATTTTTACTCGACGGTCTCGATTTAAATATTATCACCTGCAGTGTATTTCATGTATATTTTATAAGTATAAAATTTTGGCTGGTTTTGAAACTACCAGCCTCACTTATATTGTAACTTTAAAACGTTGAAACGGCTTGCATGGCTCCATTGATTTATTCGAATAGGGCCTTCATTTTCAATAACCTTAAGAAAAAAAAACATAACTATTTAGATGGTAAATTTATTATTCAAGGCATTTATTATTTGTTTAACTATTAATCCAATAATCAGAGCGAATCTTTTATTGAAGAACAATAATTATTTTAAAAACTCTTTATTCATTTTTAAATCGAAAATTTTTTTTTAAATTATATTTTTTTTTTAAAAACCAAGGCTGAAAACCGGTAATCGGTTTGTAACGAAAACTATACCGAAACTAACCTTAAAACTAACTACCGATAACCCGGATAACCGATAAATTACCAATAATTTGAGAACCGAAAACCGATAACTGCTATTATTTTAATAAGGTGGAAGTGCTAATTTTATAACGGTAATCTAAGTATTAACATAAAAGCGGTTACCTTTTATTTTCAAACCAGGTTCTATCCCAAAACCTATTCCAGACCAAAATAATAACGTTTTTTGGTGTCTGTATTTAATATTTGAAATATGTATATTTAAGTTTTTATTTATTAATTTTCCGACTGTTTTACGTAAAAGTACAGCCAAAACAATTTTTAGTAAAGTGTTTGCTCTTGGTACCTCCGCGAAAACGCTTTTTATATTTAGTGGTATGTAAGGTAATATTATAATTTATAGAGCATACTTCTGAAATTTTAAGTTCTATAAAATACCAACCATGGTAATAAATATAGAGACTCAAGTAGATGAATTTACCATCTCTGTCACATGAAAAATTATAATTTTCTGAAACTTGTTTTCCCGAAAAAATTAATTAACGGCTATTAAAATTAACGGTACTCCATTGTGTTTAAGATATTTTTGAAGAAACGATTACCGGTTACCATAATACCAATATAAAGTGATAACTGGTTACCGGTTTTAAGAAATGTTTGGCCACTACTGAAGCTTATTACCGTTTTTTTTTTATTGGAAACGGTTTTAAGCCCTGATTTTTTACTATTATTTAAGTTTTTTTATTGTTGCATATTACAACATATATTTTTATTTAATATTATACGATGCAAAATATAATTTAGAAAATTTCTATATAAAAGAAATGTATTTATACAATTATATCTTATTAACTGCATGACCAAAATTAAATTCGTATGTATCGAAATACTCCAAAAAAACATTTATTTGGAATAAGAAAATAAAAATGTATGTTGTCATTCAAAAAAGTAAAACTTTAAAATAATGTAAATGGTAAGCTACAATTTATATAAATAATTTATTTTATAAATATTATTTTGAAATGAGAATCCACTTAACTTTATGTAAAAAAAAAATGTATTACGTATATACGTTAAAAGTTTTAAATAATGAATTTCTCCAAAAAAAGAAACTTCCAGAATAGTATCTATATAGAAACGTGTGATCATTAAAAATAATGATATAAATACCTATACTATATACATAGTATTTATTATTAAAAATAAGTACTCTTTTTGCCATTTTTGAGCCTATTTGAACCACTAAATAAAACTAAGGTAATATAAGCCAACACCAATACGGCATATTTAAAATAGGTACTTTAATTACTCAATGGAGAAATACCTGGAAAAGAAAACTGAAAACTATTTATACAATTTAATTCAATTTATATTTTTCTTATTGAAAATAATTTTGTCATAAGCTGTAATTTATGAATCTTACACACACACTGTCTAGGAATAAAGTTTTACTGCATATTATCTTACCATACAACACAAAATTATTTACTGGGATATTATTAATATCAATTTTTCCTTATGGAAAAGCAGAATTCGGGAATTTTTCAAACATTAAAAATGTAAAATGCATATTTTAATGAATATATTAATTTAAAATGTAAATATTAAATTAAATTTTTTGTGATTTTAAAGAAGATTTGGAAGGTTTTATAGAAAATTAAAATATGAATAGCTCTTATTGGATTGTAATAATTAAATAGTTTCTGTATTTAATTTTTTAAGGATTTTTTTTATGATGTTGTTTTAATGATAAATTAATTATATTAGGATAGTTCATTAATTACAATTTTTTTTTAAATAAAACGACGAAAAATACCTATAAATTATTTAAAAACAAAGACTTTTATAATACTTTTTTTACCCTCGTAATCCACTCGGTGCCTAATATTATATGTTGTATGAAACAATATTATTGAATTCGGAATCGTATCAAAGGCATCGCATTAATGTTATTATTATAATTTTTGTTTTATTGACTGTGCGATGGAATCATGTTATGTAAAATGTCAATCAATAATCGGTGTATTATGGTTTAACTACACTATACGAACGTGGTGAACGTGAATTCATGAGCGCCCGTATTGAAAATATAAAATACGAGAAATTCACCGTATGCAGCTCAGCCGCTCAGATATTATTATATGTGGCACGTAAGTATCGTATAATATACCCTTAGAGGGTAACATATTTGGGGGAATGTATTTTGAACGATTCACGCGTGATGTTATCCACTATATACACTAAAGATGAAGTACGAATCGAATATCTGTATACATTTTATTGTATGGAGTAAAGTACAGAGCATATAGGCTCGTCTAAATTCGAATTATTACTTGTTAATAATGGTAGGTACATACAAATTGTTAATGCAACATTTGGCATAATATTATTAAACTTAGGTCGCGATTTAAGATTTCGTCTATGAAATAACTGATAAACATAATGTACCTACTCAAAGATGAAAAAAAATAAGGGCAGTGCAAATAATTATATTAGGATTTGACGTACTAAATATTATATTTTCCAAAACTGTACGTTACCCGTATGGCCGTATACTTTCCGATACGAGGAGTATTTATTGTTTAATTTTCACCCAATAAATAATATATGATATTATGTTTTATAAAATATATAAGATAACCAAAAATCACTTAGCAGACATTTATTTTTAGGTTTGGGCCAGTGTAGTATTAGAATATTATATTACCTACAATATTATTCCTATAACGTCATATTTTTTATGGGTGGATCGAATAAATATAATATTGAGAGTAGGGACTGGAACCGTACCGAAATTGACCGGTTTTGGACCGAAACCTTTTGAAAATCTTGGGACCGAAGCTGGACCGGAACCCTTATATAATTTTTTTTGTGAATCGAAACCGAAACCGAAAGCTATATATTGATGTAGAGGTTATTTTGGTTTTTTTCGGTTCCAAAATCCAATAGATATTTTATCTATTATAGTAGTAGGTAATAATATAATATAATTATAAAGTTAGTTATTACTACTTACTAGTAATAGCATATAATTATATAATCATATAAAAGTTGCATAAAAGTTTATCAATACTAAGAAATAAGAATATTATTATGCGTACATCAGAATTGTCATAAAATAAATTCCAAAAATCCAAATTCTAATTTCCATGTAATCTAAAACAAGCCCGGAACCGCAGCATTCAATTATTATTGAATCACAAATCGTAATTCGCAATAACTAATGTAGAGTTTGTAAAAATAATAACAATTTGTACGTTTATAAGTGTTTCAGAGTAAGTTGTCTTATAATTGTTCCTTAACTATTATAACTGCTGGGCTGCAGTTAAAATATTAATTACCTGATGTGGGTACTGCCTATTAGTTTGAAATTTAAATATTATTAACTAATAAAATATGTAGATATAGTGGATACCTACAGTTATGTTTTAAATATATTATAATTTAGGTTGTGCTAGTCATAAGCAATATATACGTATTATATGCCAGTAATATTTTTTTAAATCTTACAATGTTTAGAACTCAATGGTATAGTGAAACTTCCATGAACAGTCAGTACATTTTGAATATAATAGTAAGTATATATTTCATAGTTATAGTGTTAATGATATTATATTACCTAAACTCTTAAATAGGTACACTCAATTACAATATTAATACGTGCCATTAAATAGAGGTTTTTATGCTGGGTTGCATAAACAATTTATTCAACTTAATGGTTCACTAAAAATTTAATGGACCAATCACGGGAAACTAATTCTTGTTTAAGGGACCATTAGCTCACTATTGATTCATTAAACGTTTTGTGCAATTCGGAATTAATATTTTAATTTTTTATACAGTACTTAATTGATGAAAATAAAATGAAAAGCAAAAGTCAAATATAAAGGGTTAAAACTGGTATATTAACCAAAACCGAAATTTGATATTTTTGAAAACCGAAACCAGAACCGGAACCGAAATTTTGGATTTTTGAGAGCCAAAACTTAAACACAAACCGAAAAAATCATAAAGGTTCCAGTCCCAGATCCCTGATTGAGACGGTCTGTTTCATAACAACAACATTAGACATTACGTCTAAATGCATCGTTTATATAGAGGTGGCTTTGAGTGTTAAGCGAGTAGTACTACTAGTCAGGAAAAAAATATATCACGTGTGATAGACAAGAGAAAATATTTTGCGTTACCACTTACCACTGTTGCAGAGAGTGCACCATAATATTATATACTGTGTTGTAGTAATCTTTTTTAATCAAGGCCAACACACTGCAGCATAATATGATTACTTGAGTTGATAAAAGTATATAATCTAATATTATAAGTTGAGATTTCTTCACGTCGATTTACGGTATTTATGAGCTGTACCGGCGAAAATCACGTTCCCTTGCAATAAATCTGAGTGTCCGGCAAACGCAAGCAATTCGAGATTATCTACAATATATATATGCACAATGATATATCGAGAATCCAATTAAATAAAAAAAAGACGTCATTTCCTGTGCTCGCGATTAAATGTATTTGATTTATTTTAACTATTCTCAACATAAACAATGTCAATAATAATATTGTAATCATTGAGTTTTTATCACTTATAATAAATTTGAATATGGCATATTAATTAAATCAATGCACCTACATTGTTGTATGTATGTTTAGTTTAACAGTATAATAATGTGTATTAATCTAAGGATTAAACTTCGGGACTGGAATATATCAGAAAATATGACATCAACTTTTGTAAATGGTGTAAAATCAACAATTATTGTATTAATACTTGAATAGCATCCTAAAGTCTATACCACTTAAGGCTCAAGGAAGGAGGTTATGTGTTTATGAAAGTATGTGTGTGTGGGCGTAACATAATAGCGGAGCAACATTTTTTTATGCAATTTAATTTGTGATACCATAAACTAAAACGAACACACGCTCGTGTACCTATATAATACATGCATACATAAATGTAATAAATTACAGAGTGGAAAATATTTTCTACAAGTTGATTTTGCTTAGTAAATTTGGTTCTGGGAAAATAATTCCATTAAAAATTAAAGTTTTCAAAAGGTTTGTTTTAGACTTTGATTAAAAGGTTACACAATTATAAAACAACTTAATACGGTTAAACACTTAAACGTATGTGAACTTAATTTATTTTACATACAGAATTATATAAAATACAATTATTAAGTGCACAATTTTCCAACTAAACAGAACAGTGACGTACACAGCTACTTTCAAAGAGGATGGGTTACATTGAACGATTATATACATAATAATATATACATTATACATCAATACATCCAGCCATATAGGCATGCATGTATAGATCATACGCAGATCTATAAATATTCGTCAATTTTCGGCCCTAATGTTTGCATTTGAACAAATTTCATAATAATTTCACTAATTTGTAACCAGTTACCACTTACCTATCAGTAATGTCTACAAAAAAATGCTTATATAATTATATATAATAGAATACGATTTCGAATATCCGATATCAAATAATAACTTCGGTGACGACTAAAAAAGCTGGTACCTAAGTGGGTAACGCTCTGCTGTACATTATATGGGTCTAGAGAGTCACTGTAATGGATGTTTTAAATTTGAATTTAATGATATAAGTGATTAAAGTATAATTTTTTTTACTATTAGGCATTAGTACAACCGAAGGTCGAATTCATTTTTGCCAAAAAAAAATAAATTTTAAAATGTCATTGTGTGTGGTTATGAATTATAATAAATAATAATATACTCTAATAGTGTATATGCCCACGAATAATATTTTTAAATTATAACAAAATAACTAAAACCGTTATTCTATTGGTTTAAATGTGTAATTATTCTGAAATTTTAACTTAAAATGTACATACAAAATTACTGTGTTTATAAACTTTTTATATTTGTTGGTTACATTATGAACTATTTATGATAATCCTTGTTTTAACTTTCAATCCTTAGCTATACGAAACCAAAATCAAAATTGGAAAAAAATGAATACCGATATCCGAAATCGAAATCGGGAAATATATTTTCGGTTTCCAGCCTTTTCATTGTAATAATATAATAATAATGCAGGACTTAAAACCGTTATTGGATACTGATTTTGAATACCAGTTTAAACCGTTAAAAACCGAAATCGACACCGAAACCAGAAACAAAATTAAAAAAAAAATCAAAAAAAAAAAATCGAAATTGAAAAATATAAAAATCCGGTATTCAAAACCAAAAACGAAATCAGAAAAAATATATACCGATATCTGAAACTCATACGTTATCACTGATGACAAACATGAATAATTAAAAAATTGTCATCATTGTAAAATCAATACATTCATGGCTCCACTCAGAATCTAAAATCCAACGTTCTTTGCTTTAAACGAAGGAAATTCATTATTATAATACCTCGCTTACGAAACCGCAATTATATTATTATATTATAGTACCAAACTCGTTTATGCTGGAATGAACTAAACTCCAAAAGCTTTCTAAACATTATATTGATAACCGTCAATCCACAGCAATCTGATTTTACTTATATGCGCATGGTTAATTTATTTGAATATGTATTATAGAATACTGAATAGTATTGCAATACAATAATATCATAGAGTATCGTATAATATTATGTTCATGGAGATAATTATTCGGTAAAATTTGTCTACACTATTACGAACGTATTTTTTACAATTGCAAGTACTGTATATTTAATTGAAATAATTTTATTTTGAAACTATATACAGGCTGATTCACCAAGCATGCTCACCCTAATTTTTCCATTTAATAATGAATTTATTCAAATTTTTGAATTTTTTATACTACTGGAGTGTCCTATGTAACCTTCTATTTTTTTTTTTTTTTTTTTTTTTTTTGAAATGAGAACCCCCTTAATTACTGTAAATTATTTAATGAATCATTTTTTTGTTGAAATTTTGTTATGTAGGTACCTGGTACCCATTTCAAAATTCGAACGATTAGTTTCTCCGTTATTAAAATGTTTTTACTAAGGATAATAAAGGTCCCAAAAAATGGTTTTACAAAAATATAAAATAAATGCAATAATGGATCAAGTATTTACTGTACCAATGTACAACAAATACTATATTGACCATTTTTACAAATTATTATTAATATTGATGGATTGATATTTATCACTAAAATGTTCAAATCACTAAATATGCCCCCCTATCTTACAAACCCTTTGACGATGGACCAATCATAATTAGTACTGTACTTCTGCAATGTATACAGGAATAAATAACTCGAAAACTACTCATTTGATTCTTATACGTCAACATTTTCAACAAAAAAATGATTCACTAAATAATTTACAGTAGAAACGCAGGTTCTCATTTGAAAACAGAAGTTTGGATCTCCACATAACCATCATTATAATTAGTACAAACACACACAACAATTTGAAAATTATGTCTTTATGTAGAATGCAAATATATCTATTTAAAAGTTCAAAAATCAGATTTTGAATAACTGCATGGTATTGAAATGGTGATGAGCATGCTTGTTATACCTATCCTGTATAATACAAAATAATGCACCAATATTGATAAGACATTTGTGATTTCAATGAATTGTTATTCCCCCTCTTGTTTGTGACAATTTAAATATATTTGCTTACAATACCTACTGTCTAGTTAAATCGAATACCTATTTACTTTATGATAACTCGTTTTTGTACTCCGTCAAATATACATACTCATATATAGGTATATTATACTACCTATGTATTATCATTATGTAGGTACTTAAAATAACTTTGAGAATTAAGTCTAAAATAAAATATAAATGTCACATTTACAATATAATATTATATTTGTAGACAAATTGTCATATTATACGTACCAACCAAACGAAGTACGTATATTATATTATATTTTATAGCCATAAAATCTAATTAATATATACGAAGATTTTGGATTGTTTAAAATTATTAATAGTTCTAAAACGATGTAATAATTATTTTCCTGTTAATTCTTGTAATATCATTATATTGTATAAATAAATATAATAATTTATAACCACGCGAATTGACGAATGTTATATTATTTGATTGATTTTTTTTTAGACAAATGTTTAATGGTATTTTTGCAAACTTATTAATTTTGATTTACCAACACAATATATTATAATATAATATATGACGTGTATTATTAATTATTATTAGTATCGAATTGCGGTGGCAAATAATATTATTTTGAACAGTATAAATGATGGAAAAAAAAATATAAAAACTGATGCTAGCAAATTTATTATGAATGAATAAAGTCATACACTTCTATCTTATTATAAAATACGATGGTTTAAATCGATATAAAATATAAATGGTCTGATTGTATTTTATATTTATAATTTATAAACTTAAATTAGTCATTTTATGAATGATATTGTACCTTACTATAATATTATATTGATATGGATCGAATCCATTTTACTGACAGTTTCGTTCCTTTTAAGTTACAACAATCGAAGCCCAGCGTCTCGCGTACCTACTATAGTCTATATTTGACGATTCAATTGAGTCGCCTGCAACGTTGTAAGGGATGCTCACCCGGGATATGCAGGTTATGACACTGGAAACAAATTGATATACCTTTAAAGGTCATTTTTCCTTAAATAATTCAATATATTTTATAAAAGCACCTAATTTTTTTTCTCGCATATATATATATATATATCTACCTTGCCAAAGATGCTGCGAAAGCCTACACTCCTTTAAATTGACGAATTGCGATATTCTAAAGCAATCATATCGAATATAAATTAGTATCTGTCTAAATAATGTCTGTATTGTATATTCTTGTTTATATATTATATTATCGTTTTAATGTAAAATCTTATATTTTATCGAAATATTCAAAAGGGACCACATTGATTTTGCAGTACCTAAGACTCGGTGTTCGTGAAATACCTATTAACAGTTTTGACTACCCGGACATCCGTGAATTACGAATTAAATTATTATAAACATATTATGTTGTGTTGGAACGGCCGCACGAAAAAGCCTCGAGTAAAATATTCAATAATAATAATAATAACACAGATATGAAGTAAAATGTTTGAATATTACCACCATCGTATCGTGCGGGGGACAGAACGCAAATAACGAAAGATAAAAAAAAAATACGAAAGAGAAGAAAAAAAAAACAAATACCCCACGAGAAGTTTTACTCGTCGAGCACAGTAAACACAATTGTAACGTATAGACGCTTACGTGTACACAATTTTTTTCCTCTTTTCCATTTTCCCCTTCCCCTCGTCCCTCCCACCGCCGCCCTCGTCCCTCCCTCCCACGGCACGCACAAACGCACTCGCCAGATATACACTCGCGCGCGTATATACAGTACAATATTATAATATATACATTTGTCATATTATAGCATCCGTCGACGTATTTCATATCGACGAGTAGCCGTTAAAAAATACAGAAAACCATTATTGTTGCATGTTTTTCACGCACGCACGCACGCACACACGAGCGCGTACAAACGTTTCGTAATAATCGTTAATCAGACATCCACGACGGGTGCCCACTCTGCCGCCGCCGCCGTCCGAGATCGGGTCGTTAAGTTTTTACTCAGATCGTTCGATATTAATTCCGACCTGCCTATTAGAACTGCGCGACACGACGGGATCGATGGCCGCAACGACCTTATATTTATAGTATAATATCATCACAACGATTTATGTTACACGTAGGTATAATATACCTCTTCTATACCCAGGTCGCGGTTTCATCAACACGTAATAACATCATTACCCCCATGGAGGTATTACGACGAGATTTCGGGTCGACCGGCGACGAATCGGTTTTCGAATCGGAAATGTTGTCTCGCGGTTCCGGGCGGCGCTGTAGCCCGACAATCGCTATTATCAATACTGTTGTTGTTATTATTATTATTTTCGCTCCACTTCCGTCGTTTGTTTTCGGGTGACTTACCGATGTATATAATATGCGTGGCGACGAGGTATATAGCCGTGGACCAGGTCGGGCGACGGAAATGCGAATATTGTTAACGGTGAGTACCTATATATATATATATAATATACGTATTATACACAGATGAGTGGTTATTATTACGATCATAAAATTATGGTAGGGCCGTATTTAGAGTTTTCACACAACCTCTAAACATCAATAACATTGAATTCTTAGAAAAATTATTTCCTGGAAATTTTTTTTTTTTTACTCGCTATATTTGATTTCAACGTAAATAATTGAAATAATTAGTACCGTTTTTATTTCAAATATTTATATAGTAAATATTATAATATAGGTAATACGATTTACAATTAACTACATTTTGCAAGTATTAATTGGTTTGTTATAAGTATTTTTTTTTTCACTTGGTTGAGTACTTTTTTCCAAAACTATAATGACATTTTTCCGGTCGAACCATTAGAAATAATTATAACATCAGTGTTATAATTTCCAAATTAAGGCTTAAAACTTTTAACTAGGTAGCAATCTGTGCTTATACTATTACACGTGTGTTGAACCGATTTTAGCTAAATATTTTACCACCCGCGGGTCGAGCCCACGCGTGCCTCTCGCCTAAATATTCGGCTCTGCAGCTTATGTGTGTGTTTTAAAAATTATGTTTAATAATAATATTAATATAACGTTTGAACAATATCGATCGGTAAATGTTGTATAAAAATAATTCTGGAGACAGTGGCAGGATAAATGTGTGAACCCAGCGGTGGCAACTGCTGGCGGAAAATCTACAAACTTCCAATATTGTACCATTATTGTTGGCTCGGTTGAATACGAGTAGGAGTAAATCGATACCTACTTAAAAACGAGTTATGAAATCCGTTAGGTCTGTGAACGCGTATTAGTAAATAATAATATTATTATGCTCTGTTGTACAGCACCGCTGCAATATTTAATTATTATTAAATGCATTTACCTGGTGAAAAAAAATACTCCAACTATAATAATATGTATGGGTATAATTACCTACTTAAATACATGGCTTTGAAAAAATAAGTCTTGTATAGTAGATAGGTAATATGAAATTATGGTGTAAGTGTAATCGCGTTTTATAAAAAAAAATTGTTTTCATATCCTATTTTTTAGCCAAAAAATATAATATACTGGGTCACATTTAAAAGTATCTCTGACAAATGGACTATTTTGTAAAAAAAATAAAAACATATTTTATTAAATTCATACAACACGTATTAATTATAATTATCTATATAAATAAAAAATCCCTGCTTCACGTTAAATGCCATAAAATATAACATTAGTTATTTTAATATAAAATAATATTAACATGTATATTATTGATAACTTTCCAAGTACGTGTATCTACTTCAAATAGTTGTGTATTTAAAATACAGTCGTGTCTAACTATATAAACTATTTTAATCAAACTCGATATATAATTATTAATATAATAGTAATATAAATCATATTAAAACTAAAATTAAAAATACTTAACAACTCAACGTTAATGTTATAATTTTTTGTTAAGGTATTTACTGTTGTCGGAAACCCATTGGAAATACTTCACCTTCCAATCATTATATTTTTGCAGATAATACGATTGTAACCAATGTTTATAGAGTTTTTATCTCCTCGCATTTGTTCGATAAGTGTTTAAAATATTAAGTCACAGATATCTAATAAATGATTTATATTTACTATATTATTTCACTGTAGGTAAATATAATATTAGAAATAACTTGATTGTATAAAATCCAACGAGTAGGTACTCTGCACTTCTACAGTCTACATCATTATCTAGACTTACAAATTTCGGTAAACCAAACACTGCGTAGGTACTCCACGGTCTCCGCCTAATAATATAGTACTTTGACCTATCCCAGTGTAAGTAGGTACAACGTACAACTATATAGCAATTACTATTCTCACGCGAAGATCTATTATCAATGGCGTAGGTACCGTACATGACCGTGGTTCAATATTGTTCAATACCTAAAATAAATAAAGAAAGTTTTCGATTGTATTTGTAACAACTATTTTCTGGATGCGAACTTTCATCCACTGTAATGGTATACAGAAAATCGAGTACGCGTTTGGATTGAACAAAAATTCCTTATATACTTCCTTCAAGCAATAATAATTAATATGACGGCAATGGACCTATGGTAAATCCAGGGAAAACTAATTTACAAATTGTTGTTAGTGCTTGTTGTTTGTGGTTAGTGCGATGCATACTCGGCGTACTAATCATTATTATAGAGGATAAGTTTTAGCGTGCGTGATGGTATAATAATATTATATTAAATAGGTAACTCATAATATTATTAAAACAAAATTAAGTTGTAGTCAATTACTGCCACTAAATTTTTGGACGAAGTTTAAAATTAATTATTCTGTGGAGATTTTTTTCGTCAGAAATCCAAGCGATTAGTAAAACTTCTATCGTAGGCCATATCATAATAATATTAAACTATAGGTACTGCAACAGAATTTTCCAGCGGTGTATTAACGATTTCGAGAAATCAAATATATGATAAAAAAAAAGCAGTTGAATTCAAAATTTGAACTTTATGATTTAAAATTCTTATGCGATTAACATTCGGTGGAAAACACATAAAAATATTGGTAACTATTGATCTTATCGATTTATCGCTAAAATACGCGTGGTTTTAATTTGTTCATTGTTCACGTGAATCATGTGAGTACTTTTCAGCATAATATTATATTTAGAGTCGGTCCGTCAGTCGGTCGATTAACTATCACATGAGCAGCTATACACATAGGTTATGGTGTATGTTCTATAGAAGTCCCCTTTTGAGAAATACTCATTAGTTTTGGAGGAATCCGCAAGACCGTGGTTCATTTTATAGTAAGCTACAATATTGCTACGAATATCACAAAATTAATATTATGCTTTGTGTCCAAAAACTAAAAAGATTTATTTTTGTTCTTAACGCCGTGAATATGGCCACGAAATTGTTACGAAATTCTCTGCGCGTATATTATTATATTTATGTACATTTTTTTTTTTGGCCAACGATGTATCATTTTTTATTTAAGTATAATATTGTATATAATATATTTAAATACATGGTCGAAACTGGGATAATATTTAAGATGTGACTCATTTTTTAATAAATAAGATCATACCACATTAAGTACTACACCTTAAAAAAAAATTATCATCCCATGTTTAAGAAATTAGAATATTATATTCAACTAGATTTTCTTAAAGTAATAACGTGTATTATTAATAAAAAAAATAGATAATATAGGTACCTAGGTATTACTTTAAAACAATTGACATGTTAATTGTTATTTGTCTGATGGTCTATATACCTATATAGACACGTAGTACGTAATACGTATTATAATATTATATACATTACATTTTTGATACTTGTTTTTCTATTTAATAAGAACTAATAAAAATTAAGAAAAGTAAAATTAAATCGTTCGTCGACAATAATTCATACATCTAAACATACAATAATTTAAAATAGGAACAAGACAAACATTAGAAAGAATTGATGACACCAAATTTTCCAGGGGGGATTTTCCGCCAATGTGTAAATATGTATATTATATTATTAATATTGTGATAGTAATTGTTTTTAATTATAATCTCAGTGCATAGCGTGTAATTTATTCATAAACACACGAAACGTCGTCATACATTTAAATACATTAATGATGTGATGTGTTTGTGAGCCACTGTTTGTATTCAAGTGGCCCACTACCACAGAACTTCGATTCTGGTATTCAATACGTCTGTCATCAACATAATTCGACCAGAACCATCACCTACAAATATTCTCGACTACCGGTGTGATGTGCATGTGGGCTTCTGTGATATTTACACGAAAATTTAAAAACGAGTGGCCCACAGTCACAGCACCTCCAGTGGTCGGTGGACGATATCGGCGAGAGATGTCAAAACGACAATTTGCGGTGCAACAATCTGCTGCAGTGGTATATACAGGGTAATTCACCAATTAACTATGATGCTTGCCCTTATTTTTTCCTTTAAATGTTAATAATGAATTTATTTAAGTTCAGATTCTCAGAGTTTTTAAGTATACTTAAGGACCATATTTTCAATTATTAGTTTTTTTTAACCATTTAAAAAGTGTCATGTGGCGATTCAAACTTATTATTTTCAAGTGAGAATCGTAATATTGTTTCATGTAAACTGTTAAACGAATTATATTTTGAAAAATGTTAATGCGTCTAAATTAAAATTTGAACGAGTAATTTTTGAGTTATGTTTTGTGTACTAAGGATAATACTATAATAATAGAATAGGAAAATATAGATAGTGAATTATGATCTCAGAATAATTATATGTAATTAAATATTAATCCATTTAAATCCAAAAAAAAATGTATGAATTGTATGAATATATGATGAATAGATTAAATATTACATCTATTTTATAATTTCGTAAAATTTAACTTAAAGAGCAAGGACTGAATTGTCCTAAGTAGGAAGAAGCATTATGATAATTCTTAAACTACTTGTTCAAGTATTTTAAAATTTGGTGCTTAAGTAGGTATAACTATAGGTAGATACTTAAAAATTCCAGAAACCAGAATTTGAACAATTTGAAGAGGAAAATGGGGGTGATGCTCAACTCAATGTATCATACTGATTGGAAAATATGTATTAAAATTAATAAATTAAGATGTATACTGTATTTTAATCATTATATTATAATATAATAGTATAATATTATACTCGTTACTATATCATTATATTATAATACTATAGGGTTAATAATTATAAATTATAATTTATATTTACTAGGTATGTTAACCATTTAAAAAACTACGAATAATTAGGTACGTAAATATGATAATAATAGTTAATATTACACAAAAATATTTATGGTGTAAAATATTTAAGGTGTGTATTACGATGAATTATAATTTTATTTTTGTTTTATGAAATTAACGAAATTGTAAAAAAATTTATTATTTATCAAAAATGTTTTACATCGGCTAAACCTGTATTTTAGAGTAAATTATTTTACACCACCTTATTGTTGGATTAGGTTAGGTTAGGTTATATATTATCAAAATTAGGAATTGCCACAATTTTGTCTAAATTTTTGATCATAAAAACGAATTTATTTACAAGTTATATAGGTACTTAGTACTTACTAACTGTTTAAAATATGCATTTATTTATATACGTTTATCAAAACATGAATTTATAATCTATGACTTCTAAAAATTCAAAACTCGGGATAAATAAAACTTCTAACCGATTTCAGGTTTTCATGGTAGTTACACGAAACATATTCGTACAGAGGTCTGAATATACTTAAAATCACGCGTTTATGTTGTCTCAGTCTTAGAAACGTAAAATATATCAAACTTGAATTCAGAAAAATCAATTTTTTGCTGTTAGTTTAAAATTTTAAATATTAGAGAAAATTAACCTATGGTCGAAGTTAAAGGTAAGCACATTAGCTGTGATCTCCTTTAGTTTTTTACGATATTTACATTTTTAAGTGAGTCATAAATATGTAAAATATCAAAAATGTAATAATGATCATAACTTATTTCAAAATGAAAATATTTGTAAGACTTTTGTAAGACGGTGACACACGTCACGCGGCGCATCGTCCTCTTAACCACCAACATTATTAGGTTAGGTATTGAGTTCATAGAGTTAATATTAATTGTTACGACTTTAACTTTTACAATAATTATGACTTAAAAGAGAAAAGACTTATGGTTTTTACTGAAACGACCTTTTAGTACCTAATCTTTATTTATCATTATTTTGACATTTATTAACAACCATCGCTAGTCCTTTCTTCCAGAAACGTATACCTATATGTATCTATTTGTTATTGTAATTATATGTGACGTTAGTTAATACATTATAATATTATGTAAGGAAGTATAGTTTTTTGTTGGTATTTCGTGCGATCGTTGAACATATTAATGTTACCGCAAATTACATTTCACTGTGTTTGAAGGTCAGATCACCAGATAGTATTATGTAATACGTAATATACAACAAATAAAATATTAAAGTGAAAAAAATAATTGTTAACGGTTTTCTTGGTGTTCATTATCACTATAGAGAGTAGATAATATTAAGTAGTAAAAAAGCACGTTTACTGCATGTCTACATGTCCATGAACCATTGTTATCAATAATCATATCATAACACACATTACGATCGACTGTTATATTTTATTGTAATTTAAGATATACTGTTTGGCAAACCCCACCGACACCGTAATGGAATTACTTTCATTTTGTTATTTAATTTGCCGTAAATACTCATTGAAATTTGAGATCTTATTACCTTACAGGGTCGACCATTTCACTGACCAGTCGCCACATACATTTTCTGAGTACAATTTAGTATTTTTGAACAAACAATTTTTAGTTATTTTTAAGTACCTACCACATGTATACATATAGTTTTTAAAATGTTCAATTGCGGTGTTATTAAGCGTTTATAATTAGGTAACGGTACCTAAAATAATAACATAGTAGTTCACTATTTGGTTAATCTAAAATATTTAAATGGTTAATATTTTAAAAATCAATTCATTCGATATTATTATCTTTTTTAGTATTCTTTTTCTGTTAATTAAATTAAAATATATAATACAGGTGGACTGTCCATAAATAAAAATTAAAAACTACCTAGACAAAAAGTATTAAAAATTAGATTTGTTTGTAAACATTTATGGTGCAAAGTTCTTCAAATTTCCTAGAAAAAAATATTTTTGTCTTCAAATGCCTCAATAGTTGTATCGAAAAATGATTGGTGTAGTTATGTGTAAATGAACCCACCCCGTATATTTCATAAAAAAATATATTAACTTGTAAATCTCGAATTTGGAGTACTTATACATATTATATATTATAATGCAGGACTTAGATTATTTCGGATGAGCGATTTTTGACGTATTTCAGATGCCGAACACCGATATCGAGTCGATTGTAACTACAAATACATATTGGTTTTACAAAGATACTCACGTGTTGTGTACGATTTTGTGAATGTATAGATAGGTACTATAATACTCGTGCTAGGTATCTATTCGTTTATTCGGTTGGCGCTTCACAAAAGTTTCACGTGGATTGAAAACTGGTCGAGGAGATAGGGTATTACAGATTCCTGGTCGTAAATTGGAATATTGTGAGAATATCCTCGAAGCGAATCTAGAAAAAAAAACCATACGAAAAAGGTAAAAGAAAACGTGATGAAATTTGCAGACCCGGAACACTGGTGGTTTAAAAACCTTAATATAATCGGTTATTTTATTGTTATTCAGACGACAATAACGTCGAATAGATACTACAAAATTAATTTGAGTAAAATACTCGATTTCGATTCTTAGGCACCAAAACTTAAAAATTATAACATAATCAGTGGTGTCGCCTTCAATTATTTCATATATTTTACTATAGGTACCTAAATTAAAAATATAAAATCCAATAAACTGAAAAACAAAAAACAACTAACACAGGGTTCAATTCTATTACCAGAAATTTATTTTATGTAACCTAAAGTAAGCAGGTAAGCTTAAAGTTTAATCAAATATGACACTTATTCTGATTTTGGGAATTTTTAAGTTTACTTATAGACTACCTATATTCCTAAACACTTAAACTGTTTATACCAAAGAATTCTATGGCGATACAAATACAAACTTATTTTTTCCAATGTGAACCACCTTTGTCTCTACGATTTGTTAAGAAGACATTTTTGAAAATGTATAATATGTAGCTATCTAAATCAAAATATCAACAAGTAGTTTCTGAGTTAGATATACCTATATTCAACATTGTATTTTAATAATAAAATAATAGATTTACATTCAATATAAAATAGATATGTACCAACAGGTAACTAAATTTGTCCAAAATAGCACGTATTATCATAACCTAATCTTACCTTACCAAAATACCTCTAAATATCTTCTATTATAACTTAAAAATTGTTATCATTTTGTATTTTCCAATATTAATAATATATTTGATACATTGTATAGATTTAGTATTTCGCTATTTCAGCAATGATGAGTATTGACTATGATATTACCTTAATTTGATTAACTTTTATGTTTTTAAAAACCTAATTTAATTTCTATTTGGCATAAAATTACATTTTTTATTTAGAAGTATTTTCAAAATTTGATTACGGAAAAATGATCGAAATAACATAGTATATGGCGGAGCTACAAATCAACAAATATTAATGAAGTTGGAAATTGCCCGATTTCAATTGCACACATATATTAATATCTACTAGTTGAAAAACAGTGATATAGACAAAAGTTATTAATATCCGTGTTTTGTTAGAGCTTAAAGAATTTTTAATTTTTGCTAGAAAATTGCTGACGACTTTAAAATTGAATGATTTGAAAAAAATTAAAAACGTACTTTGGACATGATCAGTATAGTTTTAGAAAATGTTTTTAAAAAAAAAAAAATTTAAATTCAAAAATTAATCTCAAAAAATAATTAAGTTGTTATTTAATAATATTTGTTAAATATTCATAAGACAAATTAATTACTGTCGAACGTCGATCATTAGTCGAAACGAGTAGTTTTAAATTAAAAAACTTTTATTTCCATTTTCGTGACTTAATGAACTTCAACGCGTTCTAGAATTGAAATATACAACTTTTGTGGATATTATTATACATTTCTAAGACATAATTCATTGTGTTGCGCTTGTATTATTATTGTAATTAATATTTATTCCAGTTTTAGTTGTACTCTCATTTTAACGTGACGCGATTTATCATGGACTTCTATTATTGCACTGTTAGAAAAGTAAAATTTATTAAGATTTTATGAATAAGTTCAAATTATCCGCCCCGGTTATTAATTAATGTTCATATTTTAATAAACCAGACAAACTGTTTTACGACAGCGTCAACAACAACACTATAATGATAATGAACATAATGCAAAACAAATACCGTAGCAATCAAATAATTGCATAAGACGTAGGTATTATTTGAAATTCCTACCCACGAGCGATAATAATTGTGAAATGCATCCCTCACGGTTTTTAATATTTTTCAATGGTTTATTTTAAACTAAAATGGAAATATTTCATGTGGGTGGGTACCTGGTTTTACATTTTATAACAATATTTGCATTTCAGAGAACGTAGTAGCAACTCCAACGGCGACCGGAGATCCCTGTTAATCCATGTTTATATTACGCGTTATCAAGTCATTACCGCTGCCTGGTTTTACCTTGATATGTTTTTTTTATTAAAATCAGAGTAGGAGGTACCTATCACAATACCCCGTAGACAGGCATGTGTAAAATCAAGAATATCATTCGGCTTATTACAAACGATATTATGATTTATGTTTATCAATAATTATATGTAGAGCACGAATAAAATAGGCATGTGTGACACCAAGGCTGGACAAGTTAACGATTTTTTTTCCCCAGTTGGCCATGGATGTAGTATTGTAGTTTTATTAAACCATATTATAGTATAATCATATAATATACTGACAATACGGTTACTCTAATAAACTTTACACATACAAATACCACTGCAACGGTTTTCAATAAGTATAGGTAACTATTTTTTAATAATAATTATGTCTTCAAAAAACAACGAAATAGAAAACATAATTTAAATACCTAACTTTAAAAATAATATACCTACTCCAATATTCCATAAAGTTAGACGGTAGGTTGTAATATTTTAAAAACGTTAAATTATGCTTAAATACTTGATCCTGTGTAGTAAACATGTTTAAGAGTCCATCTAATCTTCCTTGACCCCTAGTAATTCGCAACTTGTTTCAAAAATAATTAGTATTTTAACAGGAATCTTTCACGGGTGCAAAGTTTGTTACCGGTATAGTAACAAATAACTTTAAAGCTGTGAAGACACTAGGAAAATATTCTGTACACCACAAGTGAACCATTGTATTCATTCTTCACGAAATATTAAAAAAAAAAAAAACAGTAAATTATACCTGAGTACTTTTACGGAAGATCTCGTGAGAGCGAAAAATCTTGATGGGGAGGCATATATAGGATATTAAGATGTCGGCCATTTGCACACATTTTAAAAATTGAAAAATGTAAGATTAGACCATTTAGGAAAATCATACTGAAAAAAGCAGGTAAGTGGCTGTACAGTAGGTTACAAGTGGGTCACTGTAATGGACGGTGTTAAATTTGAATTCAATGATATAATATCATTGTATACGAAAAACGATTCTGAGCGGAGACGGTTTGTCAGTTTAGGATATTATTTTATATTATATTTATATTGTTATTATTAATAATACGATAGCCAGTAGAGTTGAATAAATATTATTTGCTATTAAATATTAATATATTTCAATATTTGTACATGATAATATACATGAGAAACTTCCCATGAATAATATTTTTAAACTACAACAAAAAAACTAAAATCGTTATTCTTTGGCAATGCATGGTCATTTAATACCTACGTTATTTCATCCAAATTTGGAATTAAAATAAATATAAAAAAAAACTGTATTTATCTATATTTTTAGATTTTTTGGTTATAGAATTAATTACTTACATTGAACCTTGTTTAAATGTTCAATTCTTAGCAATAAAAGTTGAACATTTTATGAATCTTTAACTATAAAATCATTTTTTAATTTTTCAAATGATAAATTTCGTCAAAATTTGAACTGTTAATAAAAAAAAATTGTGCTTATGTATTTTTAATATTTTTCAACTACTATTGTAACAGTATATCAGGAACCTCGTATTACATTACCACTCTTTTTTACCCAACAAATACAATTTTTTTTAGATTTACACCAAAAATAATAATCGATTTTGACGAAAACCAAATTTGAGTGAAAATTCCTGTTTTTCTTGTTTTTTTAATTATTTTTGCCAGACGCTTTTGAAAAGTACTGGGAATTTTAAATGTTGACCTTCTTAATACACCAAATAATTCACCTTACACAAAATACTGAAGTTGAAAACCGAAGCATTATTTCGACTACTTATCGTATAAACACACAAATAGTAACACACAAAATAAAAGACACATCATTGTAAAATCAATACATTTATCACTCCGTTCAGTATCTAAAATTGCAATCTTATAGAAGTAATTATTTATCCGGGAAAATTATAATTTTTTATATACATTGCCTATTCATAGTGTTATAAATTAGTAATGTTGTAGCTATGTAGTACCTACGCTATGTTGTAATGTATTAAAAAACAAAAGACAAAATATTTTACTATAGGTACAATACATACACCCGGAAAAAAGCCTTTTAAGTTTTAAGTATCAATTGGTGCTACTATATCAAAGCAAATTACTTGGGGGTCTTTGCCCTCTGATCGATCCAACCTTCACTCTGTGATCTATAGGTATAGTAATTAATTAATTTTTTTTTATATGGTATGGACATAGTATATTATACATTATACACTATACAGTCTACATAAAAATTACATTAAATAATATTTTAAATAATGAGAGATTATGTGCCAAATCATATGGGCCATCATCTAAAAACTAAAACGGCATAATATTATTATGTTCAGGACGTTTTTGTCATTCAAGTATTTTTGACCTACTAAATTCACACCCTACACCCAATTATACCGTTGTCGGTCACAATAATATTATAAAGCTTAATAGTATGCTGTATAGTTTTAGTTTATGGGATATATTATATGAACAAGTAAGAATAACACGATGTGACAATCTATTATATGCCTATATTATATTGTATAATAATCATTGCCTAATATTTAACATTTTTACTATAATGTATTTACTTGGGTTTTCGAAATCTGTAAAATATATGCAATACCCATATTATATAGTATAAGTACGTGGACGGACGGGTTTGTTTGGAAAGTTTCAGCCAGAACATATTGTCAATATAAGTAGGTATACTGTGAGTTTCTATACTCTTGTGCCCCGACTATAGTATAAGCACGGCAGTGGTGATCACCCTCCATATTGCAGATTGCTCATGATAATCATTGCAACCTGTTGGTCTTAGAACTTTATATTTTCCGTCATCCTATCTTAAGAAACGGTCGTAAAAGTTCGGTTCTTGATTGCATCTTTTTCGAGGTTTTTTTTTCGTCTTATATGCTATGAGTATATATGAATAGTGTGTTTCGAAATTCCAGCCGGGATTATCAATATTTAATCAACCGTTTTCGAAACGCTGTTTGTGGATGCGTAATATAATATATTATATCGTGTGGTATGGTAGAGAAACGAGTCTTGATCACTCCCGGCCTGGTGACACAATAGCCACCCAGTTGCCGGAAGATTGCACGTCAAGGTAGGATGCACAAAGTCACCTTTATTATTCGCAGGTTCCTTTTATCAATAGCGAAAATTGCATACCTTTACCTACATCTGCGACGGTGTATAAAAATTTGAATTTATTGTGATTGCGTTATATAATAAGGGTAGGTTTGGAAAATCCGAGTAAAACCTTAGTAGAAATAATCTAGTAACGAGTTGTTGTACATATTATATACCAAAAAGTATAACATATAAATATAAAGCATTACCGTTGGTTCATTTTTTATCCGTTGACTATACTTTGATAAGTGTACTAAGTGTGTCCGATATTCCGTTTCTTCCAGATACATTCCAGGCGGCCATTCGTCTCAGATATTCTAAGGCGTTACCATCTTAGGAAATCGTGTCCCGGTGACCCGAAAATCTTGTTAAATATTTAAAAATTATTTAATACGATTTATAATATATTATATATATATAAAATTGGTAATATTTTTTTTTTGGATGAGCACTATTTCATTAAAAACCCACGAACCGCGCCACTGACAAGAAGCAAATTAAATTAATAACAAAAGTGTGTTCACACTCAAGATTTATTAATAAAAAAACGACTATCCAGTATCCGATTTAAACGTAATCAACCTTCGTATAAAATATATATTAATTACAAAACTCACTAACATGTTTTTCTTCAATTGTTTATGCTTCAAAATGTTTTAATATTAATCAAAAAATATAAAAATGCATTAACACATTTTTTTTTATGTAGATATTTTAAGTTTAAACTTGGATGAAATTAGATATTTAATTGAAGAATAACGATTTTAGTTATTTTCTTGTAACTTAAAAATGTTATTCACGGGTACTTACTTGAAACTTTTAAAGTATATTATTATATTTTATACACACAATGACATTTTCAAATTCAATTTTTTCGGCAAAAACGAATTAAACCTACTGTATTACTAATGTCTAATAGTAAAATAAATCACTTTAATCTCAATAATATCATAAAATATACCTAGTAATATTATCTGACAAACCGTCTTCGCTCGGAATTGTTTTTGTATACAATGATTTTAGATCATTGAATTCAATACATCCATTAAAGTGTTACTCGATACCTAAAGAGTGCCTACATTTTTTTAAAATCCGATTGTGTTATATAGACAATTTTTTAATTATAAGTTTAACGAAATTGGAACCAACTTATTACACAGATGTGTCAAATTTATGAGATTCCTTTGTTAATCGTCAAATATTTACAAACGCGTTCCAAACAAGGTACATTTTACGCAATTAGATTTAACCCGTCGCGGTATTATTATTTATTAGGTTCATCGTACAACTGACCCAAACGGTTGATCGAATTTCAGATAACATTTTAAAAATGTAAACGTTCCGTTTTTAACTTTGCATATTGAAAGTTTCTGTAAGTATGTGATAGGCTCACCCTTTGATTTACAACGAAAATTTTAAAGTAGCGTAGAAAAACATTGGAATGATGTTTCTGTAATTAATTTTTGTACTTCACCATTTTGTAGTCCTACATATTTAAACTTCCAGGTATCACGTCTTGTATTTCATTTTCAGTATTTATTACAGTAAAACCTCCTTATAACGGATTCAATATAAGACGAAAATCTCCTCACAATGGAAAATAATAACAGTCCCGTATTACCTATAACCCGTATATTTCAATCTCTATAATGGAAACTCCTTTATAACTGAAAAATCAGTTGGTACCAAACGATTCCGTTATAAGGAGGTTGTACGGTAATTTATTATTATATACCATAATTCATTATAATACTGTGAAGATTGTATAACTCTCATATAAAATAAAAAAAAATATTTAACTTATCAAACTAATGTTTAGTCTTAAATCGTACACAATCGACATAATAGTTTCAGTAACGAATTAAAAAAAAAATAAAATTGTTTGAACAAATATTGTACCTGCTTCATACCTGTACACTGTACAGGTACCTATTTGAATAATATTATAAGGCTCTCTTGTTATATTATACTCATGGGATAATTATGGCAATAGAAACTATAAGATTTTGGATAAATGTTTAATTCTTCAGTAATTGACAATAGTTAAATCAAAATTAAATTTTAGTAATAAAAAAATATGATAAATGTCTATGGAAAAATATTTTTTGTAGGTATGTGCGAGTTATGCTGCATATTTTCTGTAGAACTTGGCGCGATTGCTGCAAATAAATGATAAGTATTTCTATTGTCAATACCGTCACCATTTAAGTAGGTACTATTTAAACTATAAATTCTGGAGCACATTTTTGTTCGATGGTTTTTAAATATTTTCGTCCATATATTTAATACACCGACGCTAATTATTATAATTCGATTAATCGCCTCGTTTAAACCTACAGATTAAAGAAAGTCATAATCCCCAATTTGTATTCTGTTGTACAACTTGTACAGCACGCAAAGGTACCTACCACAATTCCACACACAGACATTTATTTGTCATATTTTAGTATAAATATTTATATTTTAAGTCTCGTAGGTAAAGTTATAGTATCAAATAAAAAAAAAATCACATAAACACCGACTTGAACATGGTTCCTAATGAGGTACAAATATTATATTTAATATCGAATGGGTACGCGAATAATAGTGATAATAATAAAAATAATAATAATAATAATCACTCTATAGCCTATTTGGTGCCACTATAATATGATTATCATTATTATTGTACAACATACATATACATATTCCATCGATAGTTCAGTGAAGCAATTTATATATAATATTCCATGCCTCGTTATTATTTTATGACACAATAGTTCTAAGTACTCATATATAGTCATGTGGTATGACGTTTCCTTGTACAGATGTAGTCAATAGACACATTATATTATATCAGCTACGTTATAGCAAGTATAACCGATTAACGTACAAACGATATCTCGATTCGTATTTTTAACATATTTGATAAAAAATTAGGCTAATATTTTTTTTTTTCTTTAATTTATTACACAAGCTGCATGGACGATTATACTTATAAGGGTACTTATAATGCACAAGTACTACTACAGTAACAATAATATTACGGTAGTTACTCGTTTGCTTACAAAAGCACAGCTCGAATGCCTACAAATTTTTTTTTTTTTTATCCACGCTCAAATGGCACAATCGTAGAATACATTAGCTTGTGCGTAAGTATTATAACAAACACAAATGTCTACTGAAAATTGCACTTTGTTATTAAATTCATTTAGTAGATAATAATATATATATACATTCAAATATTGACTACTAAACGGGCATGATCAAAATGTTTTTTAATTTTATTTAAAATTTGAATTATATTTTTTATGGCTTAATTACTTAAAATGTTAGTTTAATTACTATGCTTATTTATTTTCTATGGTGTTAGTAACTAGTACCAATACTAATTTAATGTTATGATATTATGTGCCAATCTATTTTAATATTATTCTAAATAATTTATGGATTTGATACATAATAATTCTTATCAACATATTTTATCTAAAAGAGTTAAGTTTGTATATATTGTATTTTCCAGGGAGTAAAACTTTCGAGCAAATTGACCCAAAATTTGGTCGGTTTGATCGAATAGAATATACCGATTGGGCAACTGTTTATTCCACAAAAAATACCGTTTAGGCGAACAAGTATGAATGAATATGTTTATAGGTAAATTAATTTATATATTATTGTATAGGAATGTACATTAATAATTATTTTGAAAAATAAAGCCACGTACAGAACACATTATAAATATTTAATAATGAACTCTTAACTTTAAAATAACGCATTAGTAGGTAATAGTAATATTGTTATATTATACAGTCAACATAATGAACATTTTGCAATCAATAAAACAAAATCATATACGATATATAATAGAAATAATTAATAATGAAACCTATTTTTAAAAAAATATTCGAATCAGTCACCCGGTTTTTGTTTTACGTACGCAGGTAAAATTAACTTATCTCTCCCAGACTTTATAATTGATAGTCACCCAAATGGACTTTTAATTTTTGGTAAAAATTATTACCT
Source organism: Macrosiphum rosae (assembly GCA_016617965.1). NCBI lineage: Eukaryota > Metazoa > Arthropoda > Insecta > Hemiptera > Aphididae > Macrosiphum > Macrosiphum rosae. The sequence goes on along the minus strand of WHPZ01575018.1, from coordinate 63,580 downwards.
TTGCCCAAACGATCACCATATCGTATCCAGGAGGGGAAACTGGAGGCAAGTATCCACACCAGAATTTTTTTTTATAAGCAATGGTGTCATAAAGTGGCAGGTGATGAGTATTTTAGTTCTACGAAAACTAGAGAAAAAATTAAGTGCCGTCCGCTCCAAAAAACAAAATGCCAGTCTACGGCACTCGTCTTTTCGTTGAATATTGATAATATTATATTATATTTAATTTTTAGTCTGATTCTAATTTAATTTGTATTATTGTTTCAATGAGTCAAGAACACATATTTGGATGAAGACATGTGAGGAGGGGGGACAATTGACATTGTTTTCATGATGATTATAACTTGGAGGGAAATCAGAGTCAGACAGAATATAATTTGAGAATTCGGTAAACATATAGTCGTAGGTGCAATAGATAGGTAACAAAATAATAAAACCATCCGACTTTTCCCCGTAAGTTCACCGGCTCAGAAAGATGTACCTCCTTAACTGGTATGATTATAAGTTTTATTGTTGTACTCAAATGAATCACTAGTTTCCGGTAAACAAATCTGTATTCACTAAAATGAATATCATTGACTTTCACTACGTTTATAATTCATCGATAAAACGTGATACTAATAATTACAATAATTATAATAAAACAAAAGCTCGTTATAAAAGTATACCAAAGTCGAATAAAATATATAATTAAAATAAACACCAGAACTAAATAGTTATCAATATCTAATAATTTAGGAGGTAAGGGTTGCATGTGAATAAGCCAACCACCATTCATACAATGGACAGTAACTATGGTGACGGGATTTATATTATTATAGGAAAGGTCAGCAACGTCAAAGCTTGTGGTTTAACAATAGGGACTATACAGACGTCAGAATCATATATCGGCTGTAAATCACGACCAAGCCATTCAAAATCTTTATATATGAAAAAAAACCTCCCAAAACAATGTATATATACCTATATTATATAATATATACTTAAATCTAGAATTATTTTATGGTTTTATAAACACAAAAACGGTATGGGTATAATACGAGTATAATAAACACATTGATTATGTTGTAACACATTTAGATGCAACACAAAAACACATTAAAACAAATTATGATTTTATTACTGATATTACTGACTCAATATGACAAATAGCCACAACTTTATTATTATTGTTATTATTAAAACTGTTCACAACAATCTATAAAAATAGTGTTTAGTAAGTAAATCTGAGAAGAAATGAAAGAATATAAATAAAGATTTAAACCCTTGAGTTGGGAAACCGTTCACTAACCTTACCTAAATTTGATTTTTATTTATGTTCTTTTATTCTGGGAGGGGGTCTTTAAGTAACGTATCGTTAAATTTTTAATAACACCTACTACTACTGGTACATACTATTGGTACATACTATTTTTGAAACAAAATTAGAAATTTCACAAACCTATAAATAGTTCAAAAAGAGTCAAAATATTTTGAAAATTAGACTATGTTTATAAAATGCTCGTTTAAATATTTGGTGAAAATGTCAAGTGTTTTCAGTTATTGGTTTTTAAATTGAACCAAAATACATAAATCAATTTTGTCAAAAATCAGTGTCGCGTAAAAATTCTGTTTTTATTTTATCAGAAAAAATATTGTAACTGAAAATCAAAACATATTTTCTTCTATAAGAACTGTCTATAGACACAAAAAAAGAACACACATCATTGTAAAATCAATACATTATATCATGCTATAAAAAACCTCTCAACTTAAATGTTCAATTGCCATTTAGAACTTTTAAATAGACGAATTTCAAAGTGATTTTGCATTTTTCATAGTTAGTTAGTTCATAGATTTCTAACGTTGATTGAAATATTGGATCACCCACTATATAATAAAAAAATATCACATTTAATATTAAATTTATCATAGTATAATATCAAATCTATCAATTACCTATTTACCTACTTATATAATTTAAATAATATTTGAAATTCAGCCTACAAACACATAGAAAACCACAACAGTTAAGTACAACTGTAGGTCATTCGATAAATTTGCTTATGATTTTATATATATTCAAGATGTATTGTTTAAATATTTGTCATGATACATTTAATTCTATTGATATCTTATGCATTATATAATCAACTTACATCTATGTAAATTGCCTAAACAGGTCGAGTTAAACTGGTGTTTTTACCTAGAGTTGGTCATATCTTATACCAGGGGTGGCAAACCTTTTGAACACTAAGTGCCAAAAATTACATTTTTTTTTTTTGCTCGAGCTTGCCATGAAAGTATTATGTTATACTCAATACTGTAAACAAATATTATCGTAATTTGATTGTAATAATAATTTATTAGTATAAAAAATGTTGGTTTAGGTAAATATATTTATAATATTATATTACTTTCATAATTATTTATTTTGATTAGATGTTTGTTGTTGAATAGTTGATGCCAATTCGTTGATAATTGGCTTATAATTAGTAACTTTTAATAAAGTACATGCTACACTGCATTCATCAGTTAGTAGATTTCTTAAATCAGATTTTACTAAATTAATTTCCGAAAATAGTGACTTTCATGAATATGTTGAAGAAAAAATAGACAAAATAGCTAATGCTACTATTTTTAAAGTGGAATAATCTTTTGGAATTTCATTCCACGCATTCAAAATCTTGTTACCTGTAGGACCTATACTATATTATATATCATAACTCATATGTTGATGAAATAATTTTAAATTTATATTTATGTCGTAGGTAAAAATATTTTTTTTTTAGTAATCGTAGTCCTTATCAAGTGAGTTTGACAGTTAAATTGGATGAAACGGAAACGCGCTTTTGTGATTCCCATTACGATAATATTTAAATAATAATTTTTTTCTTTTCAATTAAATCCTAGAAATAATATTATCTTATACGGAAGAACACTTTAATTTGGCAGTAAATTTATGTTGGTATACATCCAACAATTAAGATCTTTGATAATTAAAACAGAACGCTATTGAGTTATATACCTACGGGTATTTTGTATTTATATAAAATATATTTCATAGTTTAAAGATACAATAATGTCGATTTGAATTAATTAATTTTATACAATTTACTTCATAATATGTACTTGCATTATACGCAGGTAGGTATCATGGTTTGTAAGCTATATCTCAAAATTGTTTTACCTAAATTTTAGTGAGCTATAGGTTAGATATTAATGTTGAAATAAGCAATTAATATTAGTATTCGAACACTATAAGCACGTGTGTGCACATATTTATTTATTTATTTTTTATTTTTATTTATTCTCCAAGAAGATAATGGGCCCCACTGAACATATTCGTGAACATATACCTACATAATATTGTATTTCACTATTAACCATCCAGGTATTACTTTAAATTGTTATTCACTAACATGTATAAGTAGGTATAAGTATATTATGACGTCAACAGTGGCATATAAATAGTGCTTTACTTTGTACGTAAGTCGTAAATATATACCTAGTAGTATTAAGTTATTAAGCTATACTTACGTATAATGTATTTTTAAAAAAAGTATTTGTTGAAAATATAAGAAGGAAAATCGTTCAAGTGACGACTAACTTTCATTAGTGACCTAAAAACGACTATAGTTATGGACGATATGTCGAATTTAGAGAGTCATTAATAATAATATGAATAATAATGTTTCATAATTGTAAAAGGAACTTCAGAGAGGATTCGTCCATCGATATACACTTACATTAATTGTATTGGTTTTTGTTGAGTCAATAGTTTTCAAAAAATAGTTGTCAGCCTTTCCAAAAAAAAATCCTACATTAGTAACTATGGCATGTAATAATATGACATACAAATTATAGTAAGCGATCAGTATACAATTTGTAAACAATACTTAATGCCAGGGTTGGGTGAATTTATGAATAAAAGTTTTATACACCATGATGTATTATACATATGCATAATACATTATTATACATGTATAAAAGTATAAAACGTATAAATTGTTATTTCTATTTTTTCTTTCATAAAATATATACATACTTAGAGTATAAATAATGATTGTTTTTACTGTAATAATTGTTTCTACTGTGTCTTAGAAATCAAAAATTATAATTTATAAATATTTTAAAACGAATGTGATAAGTGAATAAGTGATAACTGATAATAATCAATTAAATAACTGATTTATTGATATTAACAGTGTGACCAAATACAATTATATTTTATAGTTATAATAATTTGATTTTATATTAGTTTACATCGATGATGTATAATAATAGATATATATACGTATAATACATAGTATACATAGTACAAATTATACATTTATACCAACCCTAATACTTATGTAGTAGAAAAATAAAAAGTTGTCAATGTTTAGTATAAAACAACACAATAATTAATTAAATTATAAAAATTATTTTTATTATTGCTGATATATTTCAAACATTTATTTAATCAGGTAGATACTTCATCAAAATATTATTAGGTTAGCATTAATCTTGTTGCACAATAACAGTTGTGAATTGTCATTTACCCATATCTAAAATAAACCCTATTTGTGGGGGGTTACCCTGGTTATTCTACATCCCAATATAATCTAATGACAAGGTAGTGTTATTGAACCAAATATATACTTATATTTTCAATAGGTGCAAAAATATAGACCATATAATTAAACATAATAACTTTGTTTTTTTTACAAAATTTGTATTTATTTAGAACTAAACTTTATTATTTTTATTCAGTGGGTTCAATAATACTCTTTGTTATATTTGTAGAAGCCTTTATTTATTTATCCAGTCAAATTATGAGCCTGCCATGATTGACTACTGTTAAAACTTTAAATCAAACAATATTTGGTTTATTTAAACATTAATGTTATACAAAAGACATATTTTATTGAACCAATAACACATATTATTTTAGTATTAAGTAAAAATAGATGCTTCAAAATAAATATCTGTTATTTGTATAAACCATATTTGTTGTTTGAATAAAACAAGAAAACGTTAGAGTACAGTCAAAATGTTTTTTTTTTTTTTTTATTGATCAAAGTTACAACTTCAACAGCTAATGCAATTTGTTAGTTGCACTCTATTTACATTTTGTTAACTTACATGCTATTTGAATTTATATTTATCATTTTACCTTATTTTTTTCATATTTTTTTGTTGTTGGAATAAGTACAGTTTTTTTTTTAATACAATTTTTTATTTCTATAAATGATTATAGCATTCATGATAGTAATTGAGTATATCTGTACATAGGAGGTTTCAATAATTTACGATAAAAATTATATTATGACTTGACGCCTTGACTATGACACGATCATTTGGAATCATTATCTTTGAATTTAAATATAATTAGTTAAACGAGTGTAGTATAGCTGCCTTAGCTATGCTGACTTCCTATTAAAAACTGATCATCCCCGGCATTTTACGGGGCATAAAATATCCCATCTACTTATCAATCATAACTTTTTATTAAAACTAATTCAGGGTAAGATGGATGCACCTCGACTGCTTGAGTGTATATGCCTTAGAGTCCCAACAACCCATACTATATTCTCCGAGACATTTCACATTCCAACTTTTGGTTCAACATTTTTATCTAATGATCTTTTTGTTAGAACAATGCGTAATTTAAACGATAATAATGTTGATACATATGGCCTTAAATTCCTGTAATTTTATTGTTTTTTGTTTATTTTTAATTTGATAATATTTTGTTATCTATAACACTTGTGTCATTTAAAGTTGTAACAACCTATTTTACATGTATAATTTCATACTGTTTATATGTAAAAAGCCAATTGGAATTTATATCAATATTAGTATAAACTATAAATCTGTAGGTATATTTAACATAATATGTATGTAAATCGTATAATCATATTATAAAAGTATTATACTATAAAGTTTAAATAATAACAATTAACAACTATAAATTTCTATAATACTAATAAAGATATAATAAGTACATAATTATTGATAAATAATACCTACATAGATTATTATATTATTGCGAATATTACAGTACCAACCTACCTATTTAACACTCAAATGTACAATACGTAATACATTAATAAATATAGTTTAAAACTGTTTAGTATAGGTACTTATTATAGAATGGGTAGATTACATATTACACATAAAAAACATAAAACACATATTTAATAATTTAAATTTAAATCAAGATTATAAATAATGTTGATCATCATGCAAGCGTAATACAAAACAATCAAGTCCAAAACTTACTGTGATGTCATGGTGGGTATATGTACCTAATCAAAATATTTTATAGGTAGGTTTAAATTTAAGTCATAATAGTGATTAAGTGAATATAACAACTAATCTTTATAAATCAGCAACAATAATTACATTTAATTGGGGAGATGTCAAACGTAGTTTTTATTTTATCAACATTATCTTATATTACAATACAATATGTCTATATTAGATATTTTATAAAAGATGATTTTTCTGGATTGTTTCCATCAATTAACAATGAAAAATAAGTTAAACAACTTTAAATGTATGCGTTGATCGAAGATTTCACAGATAAAAAATCCACAGTTAAGCAAAACCGCCATTAGCTTTTAATTTTAAAACGACTTAGTTTTATAATTCCGTGATCGGAAACAGAATTTTTTTTTTTTAAAAATGTGAACGTTGTAATATCTGATATTTAAAGTACCTACATAGTAGTCAGACGATTTTTTTAATTTTAAGCATTTTAACTTTCAAGTTTATATAAGAGGGGTTGGTTAACTCTTGTGAAACTTGTGGCACTGGTACTTGTCTATACTCTAAAGTGTAAATGGTTATTAATAAAATATATATTTATATATATTACATACTATACAATATGTAACCTAATAAGCAATAGCGATTTATTCACAAATCCTATCTATGTAGTTTGACACAATCGTTTTCGTTTTCGTTTTATACTATATTATAACGAATACCTAACTACTAACCTATTGACGATCATCCACTCATGTTCGGATGATTTTATCGATAGGCCAAAGAATAATAAAGATAGCACCACGAGGAGCAGCAAATTATCTAAGAGGCGTATTGCGAGTTGAACCTATGCGTATTATATTACATCTGCAGAATATTTCAATATCTGTACGGCTGTATATATTAAGAGACGGGGTCGTTGTCACCGTGCTGGCAAAATCGTGCAGCGTATTTAATATTATTACAGACCATATTGTTTCACTGGAGTTTCATTCAAGTCCCGGAGCGGAGTAGCATTAATAGTATTATTAATATGCGATGGGCGGACCCGCGGTTACAATCACTCCGTCCGCGATTGTGTACGTGCGTCTTAACACGGCGACTATCTTGCGAGGGGGCGTAGTGGATCCGGCCGAAATTGGTTGCGGAGTTCTATTGTATTACTAGTTATAGTATATTATCCATGTTCATTTCAGTTTATGAAAAAAGAAACAATTTAATATTTACAGAACTCTACTATTCATTACCTTTTTAGATATGACAATGTGATAATAATATAATAGTTAAAAATATACTACTGTTCCTACTGAAAATATTCCTAAAAAATAAAATATGTAGGTATAGGTAATTATTTAGCTGTGTGCAATAATAATGTATAATATATTGTACAAATATATACATTTTAGTACCTGCTGTAAAAATTAATATTCAAGAATTACCTAATGTAAGAACTTTTTTCAATGTTTGATTTAAACGCTATAAATAAAGACAGCATTGAAAATGTTTAAATAAAACTCAATTTGGTTAGCTGGTTAGTTGGTTAGTTGGCTTATATCTTGTTGATGTTTGAGTTTTATAAAAAATAAAATACTTTCTTTCTAAATAGATTAGTATAATTACTATTAATTAGACTTGGGACTCGTTAAAATAATGAGTTCAATAAGAAATGTATTTTTCTGTAGTTCCTTATGTTACTTACTAATCATAATAGCACTTTTATTTAAAGGTTCATGAATTAGGAATAGTGCTGTCTAATATGAATTTGAAGAAATGATGACTTGTAAATATTTATGTTTATAAAACCAGGGAACTTATTTCCGCTGCATAATATGTAGGGCAGTCGTGGGTATGTCACTACTCACTCTATAGATGGTATGTTATAAAGTTGAATTAAATTTAAATCTTTGTATAATATAATATATAATATAGGATCCTTCTCTATTTCCAAGGGTTGTTTATATTGAATTGAATTTATTCTATTAGTAATTTTTTATACTTGGTTGTGTGGACCAGTTCTAAGCCATTCAAATCCATATGAAGTATGGATGTACCTAGGGTATGCTGTAGAAGTCTAGAATGTTGTAAATATAGGTAAGTGCGATAAATAATTAGAAATCAGTATAAGTACATATTTTAAAAATTGTGTTTAGAAAATTATGGTTTAAATAAAAGTTAACCTTGAAAATATACAAGTTTCTAAAGTTGATATTGTCGTAACTTGTAATAACAACATAATAACGGTGCTTGAGGAAAAGTCGTTATTTTTATGTTATTATCCAATTTCGTAATAAATTGAACTTCAACATATTATGCTTGTGGAAGAAAAGTGTGACTATAATTTGTATGCTCAATATTGTAAAATGTTTTAAGTAAGAACAGCTTATAAGAAACCTTAAAAGGAATTTGACTGTCGATAAAATATATCTGCAAGAGATATCGACGAACATAAAAACCGCGACAGAAATAATAATGAGTGAAATCCCCAGACACAGGTCGTATTTTCAGTTGTAATAACAATATACCCGTAATACTGTCTGTAGGGGTTTATTGATCTGTAAAGGATTATTCTTGTATGTACATCAGTTCGAGAGAAAAATCTGGACCAGAATTGTAATTACCATCGCCGTCGTTGCACGAGTAGTAGGTATATGGGTACGTACACCCCTTTTCAGGCGGTAAGAGTGGAGTGCACACGTACGCTAGTTGGTCGTGTGTGGGCACGTGTCAATAGTAAATATTTGAATGTTTGACGACGATCATTTCAAATAATACGGATACAATTATACCATGGTATACGTATATTGCCACGCCACTGGAGAATAAACACATCAAATGACGTAGCGTCCATGAAATTCCGAAAAGACGAGGTACCTAGGTATATGGCTACATATATACATATATTATGTACCAAACACAATCACATGAAAATATTATCAAAAAGGTATTATTCCGCAGTGGTCCGAGGGTTTTCAGGAAATATTGTTGGAGGTATAATTTTTAAAATTCATATAAAATATACGTCTTGTGGTTTATTAAAAATACACCCATAACCAGTGGGGTACCGGCAAAATGGTAGTGAATAATTTTTTTAAAAAAATGAGAATCAGCAAATTCAATGTCTACAGTATTTTTTTAAATTTTTATTTCATCTTACCTCATTTGCAATTCTTATTTTATTGTAAGTCCTTTCATTCTAAGTATATTAACTTAACATATTTTAATCACAAAAGGATTCCCCGGCATGCTTATCCCTTTTTTCTTTAATAATGCAGAATTTCAAATTTTGGAATTATTAAATATATTTAAAGACCATACTTTCGAATTCTTGAGATTTTTTTTAATTAGGTACGTGTATTTTTTATTTTATTAAAATGTCAACCAAATTAAGGCCATGTAATGACGGCTCATTTGTGGTGCAACACACAAAAACAAACAAATTTAATTTTAATTTTAGCGCTTTGTGTCAACTTTCACATTGAAAACGTTTACACATCTCGTGTAGGAACTCTTGGCACAGAATATTATTTATGATTTTATACCTGTCATGTCTCGCGTAGGAAACTTCGTATAACTATACTCACACTATGGTTACACTCCAGTATCCGATTCTGCACTTCGCAGTCGATCATTATACCCATTTTTAACATTATTTAGTCTCAAGTCGTTGAATGCTTGTTATTGCATTTGATTCAATGCCTACCTTAATATTATATTCTCGGTCGGCCCGCTGCCGTTTTTCATCGATAAACGAGTACCAATATGATATATAATATTGTACAATATATTATAGCAGCAGTGTGTATAATTATTATGAGATATGCTCAATATACAATATATAACACTCTCGAGTTCGGCGTAAGCGTGTTAAACTATTAAACAACTATTTCGTATAATATGTTATATTGCAATATTACAATTAATAGCTCGTTCGGGCAATTTATCTCGTAAACCGTCTGAAAACATTGTACAAAGAAGCAAAGCCAGCACCCACAAGATTACGTATAGACAGCAGGAATATGGTGGGCGTTTAAATCGTTGAGCCGCTATATTTAAATCGAAATCGCTTAAAATTGTTGAAAAAAAAAACATCGGTAATCGACGAAAACGTCGGCCTTATATTTTAATATTATAACTGTATCCAAAATAAGCCAACATTATTTTTTGACTAAATATTATATTAATATTTCGTCGAAGGAAATATATTTTTAAATCTTGGTCTGTACATACTATAATATAACAGATACGATAATGTCTTAATTATTTCTCTATCAATTTTCTTTTATTCGTGCTGTTACTACTGAACTACCGACAAAAATAAAATAAAATAAATAACCTTTGCGCAAAGTATCAACTACTTATATACAGTCTCGATTTATAACCGATATCTAGTGGTAGTATTGAAACTATTTTTCTGTAAAAAGTATTCACTGCAATAGATGAAAAAAATTATATATATTAGAGTAGCTACATCCACTCAGAGTACACTACAATGAGAATCTAAAAAAAGTTTAGCAATGCAGTTGTAAACAGTGAAACTATTATAAGTTTTGCGGTAAATCAACCATACACAGTTTTATTCTATAGGTAACAAAAATAAGAAAAAGACGATCGTTTTTCGATTGACGAAATATCTTCGGTTGATTACATTTTCAGTCATTCAAAATTAAAACTAAATAAAAACATTACATTTTCAATTTTCCAAAATGTATCAAAATAATGTCGTTTGGAATATTACCTAACTGTTAACAATATTAATTACCTATCTATGGTTTTTATTTTTCGAATATCATCGAAATATAACCAAAGTAAATTTATTAAAACAAAAACGGATGTGCTGTAAGTATAAATGTTTGTTGATTTTGCGATTTTTGGGATGCTATAGATCTTTTGTTATAGCTATATTGGTGTAGGAAAAACGACCTTCCTATAAAGTGTGTGCCATTCGTGTTCCGTTTCCGATTCTGTCACTCGATTCTGTCACTCGAAACTTAACGGAACGCTACTTCAACACGAAAAAGATTTTATATGCATATGTCATATAAAATAAATACAAAACATTGTGTACACACACACACACACACACACATATATAGTAACATGGGATTCAAATGCAGTAAATACTAAGTGTATCTAAAATTTTCGATAATTTACTTTACAGCTTATTCTATTTTTAGGTCGTTTCACTCTATACATTTTTCGCTCACGTGTCAATATTGTATAATATTGTTCCGGGGTGGGTTCGGGGTATCTGTTGTAAAATTTACAACCAAGGTTTCGAAGAGGAATCCGCAGTGTATAATAATAATTGTTATTATTACGTAATAAAACTTTTTGGGCGGATACGAATTTCGTTAAACGTTAAGGTATAATATAATATTTATTATTCCGCATAAAGATGACAGATATAGTTTATTTATAATATACTATATCTTCACGTCGTATATAAAACATATTATGGGGGACGAGGTGGCCAAGCGGTCTAAGGCGTCGGTCGCGACGCTGCCGACGCCAGATCGATTCCCGGCCACTGGGCGGCATTTTCCTTCGGGCAAGTCATGGTGTCCGGAGAACAAGTGCCGCCATCCCCCACCCGGGCATGGCAGATACCTACGGATGCCCAAATTGAAAATTATGCCAAAACCCAACACACACGTGTTCCCCCCCTACTACTACCAACAATACAATACACCTACAAACAAACCATACAGCTAATGGCCATAGTTGCCGGGCTTACGATCAATAAAAAAAAAAAAAAAAAACATATTATACCGTAGCGGATATAATACGTATATTATACTTTCGTCGAAAATTGATTCGATAGCATACTTAGAGCTGCTTTTTAGAAATTATGTTATGATGATATTGGTAGATAAATTTTGGGGTATGTTGATGGAATAGATAATATTTCAATAGAAATACGTTAAATTAGCATATGAGAAATATATAAGTAAGTATACTCAAATGTTATGAATAATAAAAATAAATCTGTCTTAAATGGATGGAAATGCCCATTTTTCAAAATATGTGGATCACCTTGGTCCTAGGCCCGTGTGCTTTTTGAACTTGCAATGCATTTTGTCTTAAAAGGATGTGTACACTGTAATATTGATTAAAAAAAGTAAAACATACTCGACGCTTTTTATACAAAAACTGTTGATTATTATAAACAACACAAATAACTAATAACTTTGGTTTCAATAATTGTAATAATATAAGACTGTATAAATATTTTTCTTTTTTGTTTCATGTACAGGTTATTTTTTATACGCACATAAGATTGATAACGGGACTATTATATAAAAATTGCAAAAATTGTGTCCTTTTCGACAATTTGTCTGGACAAGGTGAAATGATGGGTTATATAGTGAATCTGTTTTGAAAAAAGAAGTATGTTTTGCCATAGGGCATTTCTTAAATGATACAAAACCTGTATGTAATTGAATAAACATGGTCTTTAAAGAGATAATTCTAAAATGAAAAATTCTAATAATCAGAACTTGAATAAGTACATCGTACTAGATAAGCATATGCAATATTATAAAATATTTGAGTATAGAATATACCTAATATAACACTAAAATATACTATGTAGAATGTAGAGCAGGCATATCGAACACGCAGTTCTCACCTTTTTTTTTACAACCAGTGGATACCAATATTAATGAACAATTAATTGAAAAAAAAAATATAAAATTTTCCTTTCGTGTCACAACTATGTTAATAAAATATAGGTAGGTATACATTATATTTGTTCTGTCTTATCTTCTGGTAAACTGTAATTTATATTTGTATTGTATAGTATTGTAAGTAATTAATACAATTTAACATTTGTATAAAATGTCTTTTTTCTATACATTTTTATGTGCGCCCCGCATAGTAAACCATTAAATATATCTGGCCCAGTTAATACTTTGAGTTTGACATGCCTGCTGTCAAGTATCGAAAAGTAATAATATTGTGTTAAGTTTATATTTGTATTCCAGGAAACTGTAAAAGCCGAAAAATTGGATACTAATTGTTTTTTAATGAAATTTCAGTTTGACGAATAATAATATTAACTATATACATAATGTATTAAGATATAAATGGTCGAAGTTACACATTTTAGACTCTGAGCTGAGCGATGTTGGTTTTACAATGGTTTTTATTTTTTTTTAGTGCCCCTCATTTGGGGCAATAAAAATGATTCGATTTTCAACTTCAGTATCTTGTTCGACGCGAAAGTAAATTTAGTTTTTGCATTGGGAAGGTCAAAATTTAAAACCAGTAGTTTTCAAAAGCTCCAGGAAAAACAAAAAAAAAAAAATTAAGGAAAAACTGGAATTTTTACTCAAAATCGGTTTTCGACAAAATCGATTTTGGTTTTCGGTGTAACTCTAAACAAATTGACCGTAGATACATGCAATTGTCATTGAATGTTTACATTAACATTTTCTATACACCATCCTAACATTTTCAAAATAAGTTGGCTTTTTTTGAGCTGTTTACGGGTATTTTCAATTTCCAATTTGTTTAGTTTTTTTCTCTATAATTGTCAAAACAATGTTATTCGTTGTGTAAATGCTCACATATTGTTAACATATCAGCTTAAGAATATTAAAAATATATAGTCAAGATTATTTTTATAAGCTTTTAAAGTACAAATGTTGACATTATTTATCAAATTACAAAATTACAAATTATTTTGTTGTTAAAAATTTATGAAATGTTCAACTTTTATACCTAAGGATTGAAAATTTAAAACAAGATTGCACGTAAGTAGTTAATTCTATAACCAAAAAAATTTAAAGATTAAACATAAACACGGGTTTTTTATAGCTATTTTAAGTTAAAATTTGGACGAAATCACATATTAAATAACCAAGAATAATGGGGTAACGGAGTGGCCGAGCGGTCTAATGCGTCGGTTGTGACGCAGCCGATGCCGGCTCGATCCCCGACCGTGGGTGGCATTTGTCTTCGGGCAAGTCACGATGTCCGGAAAAGAAGTGCCGCCACCCGGTCATAGCAGACACCTACGGGTGCTCACTAAAAAATCTGCCAAACACACACGTGTTCCATCCCCCTACAGTTCCACAGGCTAGTAACCAAAGTAGTTGAAGCCTCAACCCCCAGCTCCCCCCCAAAAAAAAATAACGTTTTCATTTTAACATTAACGTTATTTTTTTATAATTTAATAATATTAATCTCAACTTATGCCAGCTACCTACCGTATTAATAATAAGTAATAACAATATAAATATAATATAAAATATCCTGTACTGACATATACTGCGTATAAGGTCAGAATCGTTTTCCGTATACAATGATATTTTATCATTGAATTACAATTCAATACCACCCATATTACAGTGACCCACTTGTAACCTAGTGTGTAGTGTGACATACTGTATGTACGTCATAAGTATATACCAGTTATTTTTTTTTACAATGTTTTTCATCCTTCCACGTTTCAATATATTTTTTTATTTTAAGTGGAGACATATATTATGTACTTAGAGTATCTTACGAAAATATAATATCCATCATTTATTTTGAGCCACTTCGACCACTGGGGGTACTGTAACTCAAGTATAAGATACAAATATTCTCTATACATGATAATTTGAGTATCAACTACACCGAGTCAGTAGAGACGTAGAGTTGAATACAATATCAAACTTGTAGGTAACACTTTACCAACGTTTTGTTAGCTATGTATTAAATATTCAGTTCTAAGACAGCCACTCACAATATATCATATATTTTTACAAATAATAATAAATACTATGTATACATTTCCACGTATTAAGATAGCTTCGTTTTCAATACAGTATGGGAATATTATTGTTATTTTTGATATCAAAATATAATAATGATACTTATTATTAAATTTAAGAGGATGTCAGCGCATCCTTTTTGGTCACACTCTGACGCAACAATAATGCAACATAGACAAATGCATTCACTCAAAATAAGCTTATAATTTTTAAGTATCTTAGAGTGAAATTCCACATTAAGAAAAAAAATTACAAAAGAATATTTTTTAAGGTTTTACATACAATATGTTTGTATATTTATATACAGGGCGATCACACCAAGCATGCTAACTCTCGTTTTTTCTTTTAATAAATATTGTTTGATTAATTTAAATGGTTATCATTGGTTATAGATAAGGTTTATTTCATAGTTTATTTCTATTGTAATTAATAAATATATTGTATGTAAAATTGGATATATTTTTGATGTAAGCACAAAAACATATAAACAAGTATATTGGATTTACGGTTGTCTTTTAACGATTGTTGAATCTGTCTCCAATTTACTCACATTTACTACACTCTCCACAATTAAGAAGTGGAAAATCATAAATCGATTCATTTTAATTATTTTTGTATTACATTATATTCCAACTGAAGCGAATATGAGGTTCGTACACCACGTAGGTTATAATATTATATACATTATTAATAATTAACAATTCAAATTTACACACATTTTTTTTATCTTTTAAACCAAATGTATAAAAATAATAAATAAAAGGTAAAATCGATACGTCAAACATCAGAAATATTGTTTTTTCTCTATAATTTTTGTAATTATCGGTGATTTTACTCGAAGCATACTCAGAACCATAAAAAAAAACCCCTTTTGCATGAATGCGTTTTGTCTATGTTGTGGGGGCCGAGACACACAAATAGTGCTTTGACTCTCTACTAAAGACGAAAAAAAATGTCCGACCCGGAAATGTACACATGTGTATTCACATTACACGTGTAGATTTTTGTATGCGCGACAGAATTTACATTATGAATGTTTTAAATGTTTATACTTTGACTATAATATGTATGTATAGTTGATACGTAATATAAAATTATTGAAAACTTCTTACGTGGCAGAACATTAGTAAATACAAAGATTCAATTATACATAGAATGGGTGTTAGGACAATCGCTACTGTTTGTATGAAAAAAGTAACAATGAATGTATAAAACAAACTAATAGATGTAGTCCAACAATTACGTCGTAGGTACTCTAAAAAATTAAAAATTACTAAGCTCTGATTCAAGGCCGTAAATACGGAACAGCAAGTTCGTAAGGCGGTGGATAAAAAAGTAATACTACAAACGAATGTCTGATGTACTGCATGCTTATAATACACAGTTTATACTATATGTCAGTGCCCTGTAAATTATTTTCTAAACAACTGATTATACAAATTATATTAAAAATGAGATTTAATTAATAACATGATATACTATACTATATTAAATTATATCAGTTAATTATCCAGTAACCCAAATACTCAACTATTGTACGCTGACCGATAAAGGCACAAACGTTAAAAATTGTAAATTTATTTAGGTACCTACCTAAGTTTAGCCGATTAAGTCAAGCAAACTTATAGCTTAAAAGGAATAGTAAAAAATTTAAAACAAGACTATATGATTAATACACTAAATAGTTTATATCATGGTGTCTATATAGCTGAGTCTACATTTTAATTTTTTTTCGACCAGAAAAAAACTGCTGGTAAGCTACTGTATTTTGTATTGGGTGCGTTCGATATTATTTAAATTATGTTTACTCGAGTCATTTCATCCGTGAATCACTAACTCTCACAGACCATAAGAAATATTTGGTACCTACTTTTCGAAACTCGACGTGTACTATTATAGCCCATAACAGAATCAAAATGTTGTCCGGCTCACGGTAATATTATTGTATTTCAAAAGAAAGCAAAATGTATTTATTTATTGCTATAACCTTAAAGACATTGTAAGTATTTTACTCTGAGGGTTCAGTGGTCACATATTAAAAAGGTCGTGAAACGCACGCAATGGGTTAACAAGACGTCAAGACGTATTGAACACTATTTTGGTCCCTTTTAAGCTTATTGGCATATGACCCCCCCCCCCCCCNCCACAAAAATGAATATTTGCGTAATACTTGTTCGGTATTATAACGGGTGCCAGTTTTATGCTTTAGCATCGGTACCTTCGATACAAAAATTGTCCATTAGGGACTTTGCTCACGATACGCTTTATTATTTCGTAAATGGCCCAGCAATATGTTATTACGTTTACTATTGTTTAACGGCCCTAAGGACTATGGCGTTTATACGTTCGGAATATCGAACATTTCAGGATAGGTACCTTCTATCAACTCGAATTGAATTTATTTGTTTAGCGTTGATGAAATCGTAGTATTAATATAATATAGTTACGATAAAGTCGGTAATCTATTCATTTATATGCGATAGGTTTACGTGAATAATTTAGCGCACAATATTAATGTACTATATGTGATAAATTGCTCCAAGGGTTTTACGTAGGATCGTGAGTCTTCAAATCGAGGAATAACTCAAGAATGCACAACCGCAATATTGAACATTTGCTATTGATATTAGTTATTGATTGAATTCGGGAAATAACCCGGAACGTAGACAATTATAACTTATAACTTATAACTTATAAGTAATGGATAGGTAATAATGCATTTTTGGTTCTCAATTTTGAATACATAGAAATAACCTTCGTCAAATTAATTAATACAAGCATTGAAACCCTATTATTATATTCGTCGAATAGAAAATATAGTAAATATAAATATAATTACACCATCATGCGGAACCTAGACATAATTATTTCATATTAAACAAATATATTTCATTTATCCTTGCTATAATATTATATCGTTGATACAAAGACATTACTAATTAATTAAAACTAAATAAAAGGAATGGACACCTCAGTAAGTTCGTCTTGAACGATATTTTGGTAACTTAATACAATCAACAAAATCGTAATTTATGGAAATATGTAATTATAATAATATTATATATTTATATCGAGTTGGCATATTGCAAAATAATTACCTATTTAATATACGCAACATTGCAATTATTCATTTATTTTTATAAATCATATACCTACCTATATATTATGAATATCAAACGCGCCGTGTAAGTGTATTTAGGAATATTATACACGTATCATGGCCGGTGGGTGGATGAGAAAGAAAGTATATAAACTGGAAGTTAAAATAAATCAAAATTAATATCGCTACAACCAAATACATAAAAATATGTACCTACTTTGATTATAAATGATTTAGTTATAGGTAAATAATTTTTAACTGATTTGAGTAAATAACATATCATTAATTACAAAATCAAAACAAGAGTACATCCAATAAATTCAACGATGGTATAATATAATTCTCTCAACTGTTCAACACAATGCATCGTCAAATCAATAAGAACCATATCTAAGACTAACAGGCTTATGACCACATATACCTTCTTCCTAAAAAAAAAAAAAAAAAATAAATAAATAATTTATGTAGGTATTTATTTTTTGGTTGAGGCTTCGACAACTAAGGTTATTAGCCTGTGGATCTGAGGGGGGAGGGTAGGGGGAGGGTGCTATAGGTTTTGAACACTTGTGTGTTTGTTTTTGTCAGATTTTTAAGTGGGCACCTGTAGGTATCTGGCATGCCCAGGTGAGGGATGTCGGCCTCTTTCTCCGGACACCGTAACTGCCCGAAGAAAAATGCCACCCATGGCCGGGTTCGTCCCGGCGTCAGTGCGCGTCGCAACGGACGCCTTAGTCAGCTCGGCCACTCCGTTCCCCATGTATATATCATGTATACATAATATTATTCTGTTCACAAATGTTGTAAATATTAATTTATTAATTATTTGCATATTAAATTATTTCTCTTAATTATTATCATAATGGGGGACGAGGTGGCCGAGCGGTCTAAGGCGTCGGTCGCGACGCTGCCGACGCCAGATCGATTCCCGGCCACTGGGCGGCATTTTTCTTCGGCCAAGTCACGGTGTCCGGAGAACAAGTGCCGCCATCCCCCACCCGGGCATGGCAGATACCTACGGGTGCCCAAATTGAAAATTCTGCCAAAACCCAACACACACGTGTTCCCCCTACTACTACCAATAATACAATACACCTACAAACAAACCATACAGCTAATGGCCATAGTTGCCGGGCTTACGATCAATAAAAAAAAGAAAAATTATTATCATAATATTTACTTTTGCGTTCGTAAAAACCAACCCGTACAAGGAACACGAATAAAATTTTAATCATAAGAGAGCAACAACCCCCCTCCCCCATCCACAGTTAAATACGTCCCTAATTGCATCAGACCAATTACATAAAATAAACACAATAATTTATTACAGTAAGTAAACGTGGTTTAAAATGTTTAAAAAAATGTGTAAAACTAGGGCAAGGATTTGTATGTGATAAAAAAAGTCAAAATATGTAAATATGCAGGTAAGTACGAAAATACAAAAAAATGAACGGAATATGTACTTATTCGTACAATTTTCAAGAAAATGCTTTTATTTCGTAATGAGCAAAGATAGGTACTAATGAATCCGTTTTATTTCATTTTATTTAGGCTGTCATGAAACGTGTTCATTTTTATTTAGAACTAAGAAATTTACATTCATTACAATTATGTATCTACAAAAAAGTGTCCTGGTAATAACCTACTCATCAAATTATTATCTGATGTTAACGATTTCCTCTATTTATTCCATTTATTTTCTACTCGCCCAGTGTTGGGTGAACCGTATTTTATTTATACATAATACATATATGAACACGCCGTTACACGAGCTTAGAGCGTCGAGATTACGCGTATCATGCAACATATATGCAACATTCACCGAGAAGTTTTATTAAAACTTCTACACTTTTAATACTGACTCGAAATATTTTATTAACTGACAGCGTGTCAACAACACGCCGAAATAACCCCGGGGAAATTCAACCAGGCGGACGAATAACACAGTGCAAAGCAACATCGACTTGGGTTCAATTGCAGCACTGCAATAATATATAGTATTGACAGTCAAAAATAATAAGAAACGCCTCAAGATATCGGTACCTATACGATACCTATACACGTATCTGCTTACCTAAAGTCCATATAATATTATGTGATAATCAATTATAAATTAAAAACTGGTAGAGAATGTTTTAACCCATTACACACGTGTAATACGATATAATGCAATTAATAGATCGTTTTTCAAAATAAAAGCACCAATGTATGGTATATTTTAAAAATATTCGACTAGAATAATATATATTTTGAAATAAATAACGATGACCACCCACTATGTGAATTATAGACAAAAATATTAAGAGGGTTTGCCATCGATTTTCAGTTTGGAACACAAATTTAAAGTACCTATCCATTATATGAATCTATATTATTTATCTTTATTTTACTAGACTGGGCTTAAAAAACAATGTTCGACGGTCGCAATTCACAGGTCAATGAATCACGTTTGTTACACTCATGAAGTCTACAATTGCAGCCATGAAGAATTCTAGTGTTCATGTATCAGTAGGTATATAATAATATTATAATAAATTGTAATTTAGATATTTTATAACAAAGCAAGTTTAATTCCACAACTGACTAGTAAACATGTAATAGGCATAAGGTAACTAAATATTGTATTTAATTTTAAATTAAAATAAATTGTCCTACTTTTAATTGCACAATAAACAGATACATTAAATGAATTGGACAAGTTGATTATAAAATTGTATTTATAGATTTTATTGTCATCTTTAAGCATGCTTCAAAAGTAAAATAATATTTTAGAGGTACAATGCATATAAATATACAAATGAAATTGGTAATTCGTAAAATTGAAAAGTCAATCATCTTAAAAGGGGCAAATTGAATTAAAACTATGTTCTACTCACTTTTACATCAGCATGAAATAAGAAAAATATTTAGAAAATACCGAATATTTATATGTTTGTATATTTTAAGGATTTTCAATATTTTTACACTTATATTATGCCATGGTGGCAAAAATGGGACAAAATCGGCATTAGAAGAAATATAAAAACTCATAGAAATCGATTTATAAATGTTAAATGGATATTATAATTCATGTGATAGGTATTCATACAAAGCTAAATATCGATAAGGGCTGTCGGGTTGAGTAATATGAAATAAATAATATAATAGCTGTTAATAAATTAATAAAATATGTAGTCTACAGGTTTAGGCGTAGGGTGATCAAATATATTGAGGGGGGCTGAAGCCCCACTTTAAATTTCCAATGTTTCGTTTCGTTGGGGGCTCTGCCGCCACATCTCATTTTACCGATTTATATAAATGAAATACATAAAAAAAAAAAATCATACCAATGTATCTTTAATATTTTTTAATTACTATAATATCGAAAGGCAACAAACAAATTTCAAGATTTCCCCATGCACGTAAAGAAAATGCTTATATTAGAATTTGATGAAAATGTCAAGTATTTACGGTTATTTGTTTTTGAATTTCAACAAAATATTAAAAAAACGATTGAGGAAAAAATTATTAATTAGAAGCTTATACTGGGAATTTATAATTTTTACGTCTCAAAAGTACCAATTTACTCTCAGAATCTAAAACGATATTATTTATTATGTTTTGATGTGAAACACAATTATTGTGATAACTATTTAAAAGTGTGATAATACTAATAAATAATTCTTATATATTGTCATGGTTTTATATTTACCTGAGAACAAATCACACAACAATAATTCTGAGGGGCTAATATTGACACTATAGGGGGGAAGCCCATGTCTTCTGGTCACATAAATAAAATATTTCGCAAAGAGGAAAATACATTATTTTTTTTTATTTGATGATTAAATACATTCTACAAGTACTTACACAATGTTCAAATATAATAAAAAATAAAAATAATATAAAAACTTTTCTGCATGACAGAAAAACAAATAAGTGCGTTGATTACGCCATTATGGGTAATTCATATTAAAATAATACCTACAAAGATTAGGCCAGTGAACAGAATACACGGGTATATACTATACCTGTATTTAAGATAATCAATCATGTTTTATGGTTTAAAATTAATCCGCTGAAGCTCGAACGTTTTCATTAAAAAGGAAAAGATATTGATGCTGAATTTAAATCTTCAGTCTAGAAAACCAGCGGCAGCTGTCGACAACGTTTATCGATATAAAATGTGTTTCTATTGTTCCAAAATATACGCCATGGCCCGACGACGAAGGAGCAATATTTGCAATTTATTATATTTTTCACGACCAGATAATCGTGATAAAAAGAAGTACATCGGTCCATGATATATATATATATTCAGTATTCCCAGACAATTATTTTAACATACTTCAAAAACTATTAACGTTTTTGAAAACTTTTTTTTTGCTTAACATAATTTGAAGTCATTAAATACAACAACACGAATTATAATTGTTAAGACTAATGTTAGGTACTATTTCATTAATTCTTTGAATGACAATATACATTTTTCATATTGCAAAGCAAAATATTTTCCTAAGTATTTCGATATACGAACCACATTTCAAACAAGTTTTTCTATATTGTGTATCCATTTATACCTTAAATGATTGGATTTGAATGGAACAAGAATATCTCGCAAAATTTTAGAACACTGCACTCTACTTATATACAAACTTTTGAATATTTATAATTAATTAACTACTAGTTTGAAATTAGATTTTTAAGTATTGAAAAGCTCCGAAAAATATTCTTCTTTGGAATATACAGTTTATAATGCACTTTTTTACAAAAATAAATGTATTAATTTAAACAAAAATAATAACAATAAAAATATAAAACCAGGGAAATCGTTCAAGGGTATAGTAGATGTTGAGTGAACTTGTCCCTGTAATCGATGCGTTAAATTTGAATTTAATGATAAATCATTGCATACAAAAATGATTCTGATTGCAGACGGTATGTAATAACTATATTATATTAGTAATACTGAAGGCTGGATTGATGTATGCAAAATACAAATCAAATACATTATAATATAGCAATAATTATTATTATAATTTTAATTAATATCATAAAACTAGTTGTTATTAAAATAAAAGTCAATACAGACACGTAACATGGGCTTGTTTTTGAAAAAAAATACTATCTTATTTTATTTACAATTAAAAAGTTATATAATGTTTGGGTTTATCGTTATTCAGAATTAAAATGTTAACCAAGTTTAGCATTTATCGTTATTTAGAACTAAAACGTTAAGCAAGTTTTGCTTTTATCGTTATTAAAAATAGTTTTAATCCCTATTAAATTTATAAATAATAACTAATGGGGGTAGGTAATGGCCCGGATGGATACGGAATATAATATAATCAATTCTTAAATTGTTTTGCATGAAATAAATGTTTCTACGAAACCAATAGACCTTTTAATTTTAAATAAATGGATTTTAAATTGTTTTGTTTATTTTTCGTTCAATGATATTCTAAGAATTACGTTTTGCGTTATGTTTTGTTTAATGATATATAATATATTTTGATAATAGTTATATTTCGTTTTGTAGTATTTAATTATTTTTGAATAATTTTTTTATAATTTTCCTTTATAATTATGTTTACGAATTTCAATCTTTTTTTGTCAAATAAACGTTATAATCATAAACTTTGCAATCCTTGATAAAAACTAATCAAAATATTAAAAAAATTAAATATAAAAAGTAATAAATAATAATAACATATCAACAATAATATTGTTAGAGGATAAATAGTTATTAATAATAAATATTTATAAAACTTCTTATATTTTATTTTATTTTTTTATTTTTACAAGTAATATACAATCTGTATCATTAATACACTAAGAATATATGCTAAAAGTACATCACAGGATAATTAATTTGATAAAAGGAGCCACCCATTGATGACACTTTCTATGGTTACTTAGTTATTTACTAATTATTATTATTATTTTTTTTTATATAACAAATCACGTCACCACTTGCACTTTAGGCGTCTTAGGGGATTACCAAGTATGGTAGCGGAGGCTAACTTTTTGATCAATCAGCGTATATTTCTAAAGATATTTTATTGTTTATTTATGTAAGTACTTTATGTTTCAGTAGATGATTATAGTTTGTAACTACAAACTACTAGTTTTTGCCAAAAACTAATTGCATACATCAAATAGTAACAATAATAAATTATAATATTATTCATATAACAAGTAATTTGATACAGAAGTACCCTAGAATGGTACGAATAGCTTAAAAATAATCGAAATATTTTGTAAATTTCATTGTGAATGATAAACTATATAGGTACCTACGTCCTACATAGTTTCGAAAAATTCCAACTCCCTTCAAATAATATTTTGAATTACAACGAAATAATTAAAAGTTATAATTCGATTAAATATCCATTTTAGTCAAAATTTAAACTAATAAGTTGTTGAAATGTTAGTTAAAAATAAATATTCTTGGCGTATTAAATTACAGATATTTTATGTTACTGCGAGAGCCACCCCTGCTGGGGGTAAAAATTGACCACAGGGAAACAGAAAAATCGTCCCAAATTTGAGCTAATAACACAATATTTATAAGTTATCAGCCCAAATTTATTCAACAAGCTCAAATTTTTGACAGGCCCAGGCAGAGATCGCTCATTCACCCCTGACTGAAAGAAAACACCGTACACATTATTGTAAAACCAGTAGGTACATTCTTCGTTCAGCTTAGAATCTAACATTTGTTAGGAAAAATTACGTACTCACCTATTTGTAGTATATGTAGTACAAGTATTGGGTATGCTCATATTATAAAAGTTGTATTTCATGTTAACTTATGGTTAAAGATTAATGATATTTAGAACACTTGAGTATTTGACACCAATAATGACTAATTAAGTTCCATGTACATTGTACCTGCAATATAATATGTATAGATATTATGCATCATACCTACTTATATTATGCTTTCAGATTTTATATTATTTCTAAATCTACAATATATGATTATCTACTTTTGATACACAATTGACGTTGATCATTTGTGTTATAATATTATGCTATAGCCGATTTGCTGAATTAATTGTTTTGGTGGACGCAAGTATAGTAGATATGCACCCCAAACATGTAATAATGTTATCGAGCGTATTATGTAATATTATAATTTGAGGATCTAAGCTAACGTGTCCGTTATTGTTGAAACAAATCTGCGTCTGCATCGTATAAATGCCATCTCGGTGGTATATTTCAAGGGTTCCTAAAAAAACTGTGTGATTGTAATTAATAACTGTCACGATTCCCATCGATCGAGTAGACGAACCGAATGGAAGGTTCCGGAGTTGCAGGGGACTGTTGTATTTTTGGCAATTGGCATTGAATGAAAATCGACTGTATCAACTATTATTTCCAATGGAACTCCTTATCAGAGTGACCCTTTTTAAGACCACGAATGTGAACCGTGTTATAACAAAGGACCACAAAAACGACAAAGTTGCAAACTAGTTTCAATTTGGAATTGTCCATTGTATAATATGCACTGCAAATTAAAATTAGGATTACATTTAATTAATACAAAATAAAACAAATAATAATTAATCATTAGTATTCAGATTTCAGATATTGTTTACAATAATATTTATCAACGATGTATTAATATGATGTCCTCATCGTTGTACATCGTGTTTTATTGGATTTCTTCTTTGTACAATTGTTAAAAGTAGTAAAAAGTCAATTTTACGAAACACCGACAAAATATCACAAATAAATAGTATAGGTACTATAAAATAAAATTTAACTTTAATTATAATATAATTATTATCCGACAGTTATTATATAGATACTTAAATGTTAAAAATGAAAAAAAAGGTAGTCACTGTATAATGGATAATATTAAATTTGAATTCAATGATACATCATTGTATAAGAAAAACGATTCTGAGCGGAGACGGTATGTCAGTCTAGGAATAAAACATATTATATACTAATCTATGGTATCAAAAAAATTACCAATAATAATACCATTATAGGTACCTATAATAAATTCCAAATTAACCATATCACAATATCCATTAGGTACTTATAACTTGTTATACATCAACAACAAACCGTGATACTATAATAGATACATAAAAGTATACTTTAGAAGTTTCAATTACTCACGAATAATATTATACAATCACAACAAAATAACTAAAATAGTTATTTTAGGTTTTTAGTATGTAATTTCGTCCAAATTTGAACTTAAAATGACTATAAAAATAAACTGTGCTTATGTTGCTTATGTTTTTAGATTTTTTGGTAAAAGAATAAACTACTTACGTGGAATATTGTTTTAAATTTTTAATCCTTAGATATAAAAGTTGAACATTTAAAAAATGTTTAACTACAAAATAATTATTCAATTTTAAATTTGATAAATTTTGTCAAAATTTGATTTTTAAATGCTGATAAAAGAAAATTGTGAATATGTATTTTTCATATTTTTCAACTGATATTGTAAAAATATATCAGGAGCATTGTATTAAACTTTTACACTTTTTGGCATAGCAGATAAAACTTTATTGATATTCCTAGAAAAAATAAATAAAAAAATTTAAATATGAAGTTGTCCGTAAACAGCTCAAAACAAGTCAAAATATTTTGAAAATTTTATCAAGTATAAGAAATGATAAAATAAACATTCAATGAAATGTTCATGTATCTATCTACGATCATTTGTTTTAAAGTTACACTAAAAACCAAATTCAATTTTTTGAAAATTCGGTTTTGAGTATAAATTCCCGTTTTTCCTTAATTTTTCTTTTGTTTTTCTTTGAAAATTACTGGGAATTTTAAATTTTGATTTCCCCAATGCACCAAAGATATTCACTTTCCAATTTAACAAGATACTGAAGTTGAAAATCGAAGCACTATTTCGACTACTTATCGTGTACACAGACACAAAAAAAAAAAAAAAAAAAAAATGAAAAAAACACACATTATTGGAAAATCAATAAATTCATCGTTCCACTCAGAATCTAAAATTACATAGTATTAGAAGTTTCTATGGAATCATAGCCAGCGCTGTTTGCTTACAGCTATTTTTATAAGGCTTATAACCATTATGTTGTCTTTCTCTTTTGTAGAAATAATACATAATGATTTTTTTTTTTATATACATAAACAAACAGTGTAAAAGTATAATATAAGTATTTTAAAGGGGTACAGAATATTATAAATAAAATAATTAAAAATCTGTATCCACGAGATGAGTCATCGCTTCCGATCAAATATCATAAGAATACGATCAATACATTTTAGATCAATAAACCGCTGAAATTATAATATAATATTATTTATAAATTCAACATTTTGTCCATGCTATATTTCACTGGTGATATTATAGGTACCTATTTATGTACAATATTTATTGATATTGGAGTATTTAAATATTTTACAGGAGATATTTTGTTGAAAATATATTAATATAATGCAGCGCCACGGCGGTAGAACAATGAATAAATAATATGTCCAAAATATAAAAACATTGCTCAATTTCATCAGAAAGGTATATAATAGGTATAGGATAAAAGATACGAATCGTGGATTTGTAACTCTATAAATGGCTTAAACAGTTAAATATATAGTAATTATTTATATGCATTGACGTTTATAATCGTGACATGGTCGAGTGGCGAAGTAAAATAACGTTTTACTGCTCTATAATAGGTAAAATGTAGACACTCGTGAAACAGAACAGTTTCAATGAAATATTAGGGCATGCTGCAATGAAGTGTGTCCAGGATAGGCCTACGATTTGTTCTGTGATTACAACAATTAATCAATAACCTAATCCTAACGGGGTCCTAAGTTTGGTGTTTATTTCAATACAAAGACTCCGATTTAACAGTAATAATACAGCCGTTGGTGGTATATTCAAGTTTTAGCAAACCAACCACCTATCTACGCGTGTCAATTGTGTAATACGAAGTTGGCCTGTTTTTAACGGTACACGAAAATATTTTTTTTTTGTAGTTGAACCTGTCATTTAATGACAGTTATTGGAGAAAAAAAGTTGTTATTTCATTTTAATATAATATAGCTATTAATAAATTATAAAATTTTTAAAGTTTAGTAGTCACTTCCCAGACACATTTTGTACTTTGAAATAGTTCTTTCCTTCAATATTCCCGTTAACATTCAGGTCTGAAGGTTCAACGATGAATGCGATCGAATCAAAACAGTGACGAATAAAGCTCGTTTTTCATTAAAACTAAGAAGATATACACCTGGTACCTATTACAAAACAATATATCCAATGACAAGCAGAAATGAAAACCACATTCAAAATATCAGTGCAGTTTGTTAATTAAAACGAAAATAATAAAAAAATGTTCTTAAAAATACTTTCTTTTTAAATTTCATCCTCTTTCCTGATCTACATGGAAAAAAAAAATACTTTTAATTACGACCGTATTACAATAGGAATCTGTACGTGACATTTTTTTATAAACTTTGATCACATACATTTTGGCACGTGACCCGAAAAAGGATCACTACCCCAGGACTATGTAATAAAATATAGCCACAGTACTGTCATAATTAACTATTATAATTATAATATAGGGGTGAGATTTCAAAGCAAACTACAATATTTTGGGTTCTTTATCGCTGTGATTCCTAGCCAGCCGTAAGCTGCGTCACGGGTACATAATATCATTTTCTGAGTGTAAAAAGCGTCCAGCTTACTATTTCTTATAGAAAATGTTAAGTTTCATCTTCCAAGTATTTTATTGACAATTTGAGTTTCAAGGAAAAACTTATATTTTTCTTACCTACCAATTTTCGTCATTAACCGATCCAAACCAATAACTACGTCATGCTCAATTGTATCCATTATAGTGACCCAATCAATGATGAAGTACACTTGACACCTACTTTACAGGAGAAAGGTTATTTACTTGCCCAATTTCTTTTACAATTTTTTTTTTATTACTGAATAAAAACGTATTGTTATATTTATAAATACAATCCAATTAAAGTAAAAAAAAATCGAATTCGCTGGCCGTTTATTTGCGTTTGAATCTGAATTCTAATGTATAACAAACAATGTTTATTCAATATAATCTTATATTATGTTAACATCACTCTCGTTATTCACGTGAAATATTAATGAATTATGTAAAAAATAATTTAAACAACTTGTTGTGTATTTGTGCTCATAGTGTTGATAATAATATTATTAATTAAGCACACCTCTCTAATAGACGTACATTCCGTTATTCTCTTCTGTGCTGGTGTGCTATATCTACAGCATCGCATGAATACCTTATCCTTAGGATTCTTTTGACAAGACGACAATATTTCATAGCTTTCAATTATGATATAGTTCTTGACGGTTCCGTGAATATAAAATAGAAATATTTAATCCATTTTGTAAAATTATAGTTTTTGGGTATATTTAGTCCTCTCGGCCACTCCTTGGAAATATTTTTTTCTCGATTAAGATACATGTTTAGTGACTTGGCCTCGGGCTCTGTTGAGGAGAGGAGTTCAACTACATACAACATGTAAAGTATTGCAATTGATTTTTACAAACATTTAACACTACTAACATAACTTAAAGTATTTTTATTCTTATTAACGGCACTGTTTGACGTATTGCAATATTGTTTATTTTAATATATATTATATGAACATTTATAATATCGTGATTCATGAATGAGTTTATTGATCGATTATTGGTCAAGGTTCAAAAATTATGAAATTTATAAGACGTTTTGCAGGTACTTGAGTGGTCACCTTAGGATTTATTAATTTGAAAATTAATTATTTTGTTAGTTAATGACCATGAAATGACGACGAGGATACACTTTCATAAACGAGTATAATATTAGGGCGCCAATATTATTATTTCCAAAAACCCTATAGAAATGCCTGCACATACCAGAAGATCAATATAATGTAATAAAATGTTTCTGTTTTTAATTATTTATTTTAAAATACACATTAAAAAATAGTTTAAAGAACTGGATTTTTAATAATAAATTTTAACAGCTTAAGTATCGATATAATAATAATAAGTAAAGTCAATATTTAAATGTTCACCGTTGGCCGAGTTAATGGTTCTCTTATATTAATTTTTAATTGTTTATTGTGTTGCAACTTATGCATAAAATTAATACTGACCAATAAGGCAATATTTCCACGAACCTATGAAAAACCTTAAGATAATTAAGTGAAATTCTTAAAATTGAATATAAAAAATGAATTAGTGTAGGAATCAAAAAAATAAATTGTAAAATAATATATTCCGTTAACAGTGTATTTATAGGTGTTATATATATACCTAACTATTGCATAATATTGAATTATATGCAATCGTAGCAACGGATACCTATATCATTGAAATACTATGCAAAGAGCGTGCAATCACAGCCCTTTTTCAGAATAATACAATTTATAATTAAACGTGAACATTATGATTTTTAGCGTTAAGACAAAGATTTAATACGCAAGTGACGTGACGTATAATATGACAGGTGCCAACAAATTATAATAGTCATTTACCGGGTTTCCATTTTGAGTTGAATAATATTAATATAACAATATCATAGGTATTTACTAATTGAGTTTGAATAATGGCGAAACAGTTTTGCCATTATCGTCATAACTATTGCATAACAATAAGTCTTATGGGTAGTTGTTATAACGTCGTAGCGATCAAATGCTTAAATATAACTTTGGCAAACTATACAGCCCGACCTTTACGGTTATGGTTTATACCACACAGCATGTATTAAGCAGACACCACATACGGTGGTCAGTGGTTATGACTTCTGCCTAACAATTATACAATCGGTCACAGTTATTATTTAATACTATAATGATACTATATAATACCTATTTTATGATTTTTCGCTTATGAAACATTCTTTAAGCGTGTCAAACAGTCGTATTCAAAATTTTCCAGAGAAAAACACAAAAATGTTGGTGGACGTGATGCACCATAATAGTATAGGCCTGTAACATTTTCATATTAAGCTCTATATCATTTCATGACTTCGCAAATTAATGAAATATCAGTATATATTGATGTACCTATATTATACTACATATTTTATTATTTCTTTTAGTTCAAATTAATTTCAAAATTTTAACGCCTTGGAATTAATACTATTTTTAATACCTAAGTATAATATATGCGTATTGAAAATTTCGTAAATTAAGAATATAGACATTGATTTTAGATTAAAATATTACAACTATGTCATGCATCCGTGAAAAACAATATATTTTATGCTTCGAAGGCCCTAATTTATAATTTTATACTTTAACTCTACATAATACTATATATTGTAAATCTTCTGTATTGAGATGAGTAGACATTTTAGTAAAATATTCTGTAAAATAAAATAAAATAATTAAAAGAGTTAAAGAGATTTGACAACCAGATTTCTACCTTCCATCAAATACGATACTACGTTTGCAAACTTTTTAATTCTATTTCACTATAATTAATTTGTTAAAGGTTACATACATTTTTAGACACTTTTTTGTTGTTGTTTTTAATCATTTTCAATGTTCGAAATAATTACATATTTATTAAATAATAACATTTAAATAATTACATATTTTACGTTAACTTGAATGGTGGTCCGGACAACAACGGAATAAAATCTATTTTAGGTTTAGTGTGCGTTTTGCATTCGTGTTTAAAAAGTATAAATTCGTGTTAAAAAAAAAAACAAATTGTTTAACACACGGTAATGTGTTGGAATGGAGTACAAAAGCTTTTTACGACATTTGTACGCTATATGTATTATGTATATGTTATTATTGTTATTAAGGTTATATAAAATCAATACTAAAAACAACTAAAGTACAACTCTAAAAACATTTATTCCTTATATGGGTGAAAAGGTTTAGTTGTGTGCAATTTCAGATGTTAATTGCATCTTTTGACTTTGTATTTATGTTGACACCGATAATGTTATTATACATATTGTGTTCAGTGGCGCAGATACGTTTTTTTTTGTTTGCGTGGTGGAGTTTCTGGGAAGTTATATTTTATATTCCTAACTCATAAGTAATATTGAAAATGTATATTTAGAAAATATGAAATAAATATTTCTGGACTAAGTACTTATTGTCGTTGGCATGCTTTAAGTTGCTAAGTGGAAAATGATTTAAACATGGAGTATAATTTTAACTTAATTGTTATACAGAAAAATGGTCAAGTCTTATGATGGTTATTTTTTGTGGTATTTAAAAACAATTTTGACCAAGTGAATATTTCTAAAATATTTTTAAGTAAATTATTATTGCATTATACAGAAAAAAAAATTATGATGTTCACTGGATAGTCATTATAATTATTCATATAATCATAGAAAAGTCAGTAATAATTTATATTATTTATCAAAATGTAAAAAGTGGTAGCTTTAGGTTGAATTTCAGGTTAGGTAACCTGAAATTGGCAACTAAAGCATTTTTAATTATTATAATAATTTTTATTTCTTCAAATGTTCTAATTTCAAAACCATTTTAATCAACTTTGATTATTATTGTTAAATATGATATTTAATTTTAAACAAAATTAGGATATTTTATTACTCAAATAAAGCGATAGATAAAAGAGAGAAATCCACCAATATAATATAATTTTGAGAGAAATTATTTTGAGCCATGTTGTAACTCACTAGGAAAATTAAAAATATATAATTTATTAAATTAATTATTTGGATGTATACATACACTTTTATTACTATTATTATTTATTATTAATGCATTTTGCATATTGTATTGCACTTAAATTATTAGCGCATTTAATTCAATATTGCTATGATTATTAATTTACTGCGATTTTACCCTTCGTAGAGTGCTCTAAATAAAATAAATATGGTGTGTATGGTTTTCCCACTCAGAGTTGTGGGTATAATATATTTATTTTTTTCAATGATATTATTATTCATATCCTTTAGCGGGCGCGGTGTGTAGGCAATTTCGGTACATTGGCGTGTAGGCACTAGGCGACTGTCGAACGGCATCCCTTTGTATTCCACCGCAAAAAAAAAACGAATATTCATTATTTACGTACCTATAATGTTCAACTATCCTCGTGTATAACAATATGACTACTCCAGTTTAATAGTGAACGATGGGAAATTCTAGGATTCCAAATGGGGCGATTGTTTAAGTTTTCATCGAGTTATTACAATAGATTCAGAGTGTGTTATAATACTTATAGGCTATAAGTGTGATTTATTTCGCTCAACTAGAAATACCTATTGAAAAAACATTATTTTTAATTAATTTTTTTTATCTTTTTTTGGGAGTGGAAATTAATATGTTTTAATACATTTAATTTTAATTTTAACTATATTATTATTATTTTTCTTCAAAACATGAAATTAATTTATTTCATCATTAAACATTTTAATATTTAAATTTCATCAATACGTTACGTAGTTTTATGAACCAATAATGATTATTAGCACCAAATTATTACAAACGGTTTTACAAATATAAAATCACAATGGTTTATGTCATAGTATATAAGTATATAATATTATAGCTATAATATTTGCACAGAGTTGACAATATTAAAATGTTATATGGTACCTACATAGATCATTTAATATGAAATACATAAAATATTACAAATATTAAATAATAAACCAGTATTTTTTGTTTAAACTTGAAATCATTTATATTCAATATAAATACTTAAGTACATAATGGAATATAAATATGCTAACTTAAAAATGAATTACAATTGTATATTCTATTACATTATAATATAACTGTATATAATTTTATATTTATATAAATATCATATATTATATTGTGTTGTAATTTTAAATAGATTTCCTGTCACAAAATAGTACTTATTGACTTAACAACTTGTGTAAGCATGACGTGACTCAATGTAGTATTAAATTTGAATTATTATTATTTTATTTTTCACCAAAATGAGATATGTCATGATATTTTTGGAGTAAATTTAATTATTTGAACATTTAAAACTATTGTTTAATAATTGTATAGTATAGTATTGTGTACTGTTTAAAACAGAATTTCAACGTTAAATGAATATTTGTAATACAAATATCAATAACTTCACTATTTCATTATGCGAACAACCATTTTGCAATAGTATAAGTGGATAGGTATAGTCGGGTGATAAATATATGCCAACAACTCCGAAAAATAAACTACCACGATCGCTCAAATATTTGAATTCTAGGCAACATAGGAATTTGTTTCAATATAAGTACCATGGTTCAAATTACATTCAACATGACCTTTTGTTTGCTTACTTTTGCTTTTACTTTGAGGTTTTCAGACTATTCGGCTCATTTGAAAGTGTTTTGTAGCGTTTCTAGTTTATATTAAATCATAGTGAGTATTCTGCAGCGTACTTTTTTTTTTAACACAACTGTATTTCAAAAACAAAAATAAAACATCTACATTATCGAAGACCTAGCGCATAATGATTTTGTACATAAAAAATATTAACTTGTCAACTGACTGATAAATAATAGTGTATAATGTATCTAAATATGTAGTTAACTATTATTTCAGACCCATTTTTATATAATATTAGAATTAATGGATCTCTGTTTTTGGAAATGCGTACGATGAGGGACAATCTTGACGATTTTCGCGAATAACATAATTTGAAATTTTATTAGAGACACATTTGTATTAATTGGTTTTTACGTTTAAATCAATATCTACTTATACAGTATCTACCTATATTACATCTCAGATTATAAGAGTTCGTTTATAAATACCGAACGATGTATGAGCCAAAAGAAAAGTTAATAATAAATTACTAAGACTTGATTTTTTTAGGCCAATTTTTAGTGCACGAACTTTCAACATTAATATACGCCAGTTTTTGATGAATTTTTTTCGTTCATCATACTACGCCCTCCGCCCGATATAATGGGACACTAATATTATTATGTTTAGCGAATTGTTTGTTTTGGAGTCAAATGTTATGTTATGTTTAATTAGTGTTTCGAAAATGTTGAAATTACTCGACTGTTATATATTATGTGTACCAGATTTGTATTTATTCAGTTAGGTAATAAAAGAGTTTATATGATATTAACTAAATGTAACGATTTTTAAATGTGTATGTATGCGTGTTTAATAATTATATACTTAATGGGTTCATGAAATGGTTATATGAATACATACATTTTTTTTTTATATAAGATTCTTTATCATTATTAAATTGTGTAAAACTATTAATTTTTTTTTCTGACTTCCAAACGATTCACTTATTATTTTTTTGATACGACTCAACGATTCTCACGCTCCCGTAAAGAACATAGTTAACCACAGTTTTTAGTAGATTTAAATTATTAAATAATAAAATTACACGTTTATATATATTTATATAACGTATATAGTCAGGTGGATTATCCAATAAAAGTTCAACATAGTCTTATCCTTATGACACGCGTTTACAGTGAAAATACAATTTGCAAAATGATCACATGCGTGTAATATTATATAATACAAATGTAATAAATCAAAATTTAAATTTCACCTCGTTTTTGAACGGGTTCGTAAAGGTAAAGCACTACCGAAGTCATTGAAAATTCCACGTGGTTAGTCTTCCGGAAACTATAATAAACGTATAGCTACTTGCTACCTTCGGAAGACTTTGATTAACAGTATACGGCAATAATACATCGTTTACGTAGATATTGACTTGGTGGTTACGACGAGGGCTGCTGCGGAGGAGGTTAAGTTGTTTCGCGGACAGACCCTTTCAAGAATTCACCCGAACCCTTTCAAAAATATCAACTCTTTACTCTTTACTTAACTCTACTGTAGCGTGTGAAGGTAACCAGATTATATACATATATATTAATGGAGAGATTGTTATTAGGTAACATTAACGTGCTGTACATTTATACTTACCTACAAGGCTATAACTCATCTATAAAAAGAATTACAATTAACTTCAACTTTCGAGGTATTTAGAACGGTTCGAATAGATATTTTCCGATCTTAAAATGTATAAAATATTATGCATAAGTGATCAACAGAGTCAATAAAAAATACGCAGTTCTTTTTTTTGTTGTCAGTACACTTATCAAAGTTGATTTTAAATTTAAATACATATTCAATTATAAAAAAAGTGGACAACCACTCTGATGTAGAGTAGCTATGAAGCATGTCGTTTTATCATGGATGTATTATATTTGAATTCAATGATAAATCATTGTATACGAAACATGATTCTGAGCGGAGACGTTGTGTCAGCCTAGCATACTTCTATGAATAATAAAATTATATAGTTAAATAAAATTAACAAATATCAAAAATATGTCATGGCTATAAATAGTGTGATTTTCATGTGAAATTTTTCTTTTGAAAGAAGTACAAAAACTTATTGGGATTTGGGAACCTTCTATTAAAATTTCTTATGTTAGGTATGAAAATAAAAACTTTTATGTATTTCGAACTTAAAAATTATTATGGATATAAAAAGCTAAAAAAGAGTCAAAATTGTTTGAAAATATTATCTTATATGAAAAACGGTCATTGTAACATTCAATAAAAATGTCAAATACCTAGGGTTATTCGTTTTTGAATCACAACAAATTATCAATGATTGATAGTTGAAAATGCATTAATTTACCAATGAAAATATAAAGATATAAAATATAAAATATAACCATGGTGCTTTATGTATCTTTTTATTTTTAAACTTCCATTAACGAAATGTATAAGGAACCTAGCATTACATTTTCAAACTTTTTTACTAAGTGAAAATGTTTTTTATTAAGAATAATTTTTAAAAAAATTACACATTTTGAAAAATGTCTAAAGGCTCAAAAAGAGTCAATATATTTCGAAAATGTTACCGTTTATGGATAATGCTAAAATAAATATATTTTAATGAACATTTAAAATTTTAAAGAATCTAGTGCTATTAAAGTTTGAGTTACACTAAATAAATAAAATCAATTTTTTCAAAAAGTTTTATTGCGTAAAAATTACAACTTTTTTTTTGACGCTTTTTTAAACTAATCGGAATTTTCAATTGTGATCTTCCAAAAGCTAATCTCAAAAATTGGAGAATTTTAATATTAAATATTTTGAAATGTTGCTGACAGACAGAAAAAAACCACACATCATTGTAAAATCAATACATTCTCTCGCTCCACTCAGAATCTAAATTTTATTTTTAGTAATGTTTATTGTGATTTGCGAGAAAAAAAAATCAAATAAATTTTATCTGTTCTTAATTTTGTACAATGTCAAAATTACTGTTAAATTAACTGATCATGTTATATTATTCAATAATCTGAAACATATCATTATTTATATAACTCTAAACAATATATACAGGTATAAAATAAAAAAAAGTGTTATTTATCTACTTTGATCACTTTAGTTATACTCATAAATATAGACACCATTCTACCAATAAGTTCTTTCTACAGATATACGACATGCTTGCTGAATGATTTTTAAATTTGAAGCAAGAAAAAAAATCAAGGATCCGCCTACACAAAATATGAATTTTCGTGTCATATAAATAAACTTTTGACAGAAAAAACCAACAATGTTATATTCGATTATATATTTTTTGTATTCTTAACATTTATCATACACCCACTCATTTCAGAATGAAGCGATTGCCTGAAAAAAACCTTCTTTAGTACGCCACGGACGTGTATTATACGGATGATTCTGTATTTTAACTTTTAATTATTTTTAACTACACAGAACTATATACTGTTTTAGTATAATACCTACATGAGTACACGTAGAACGGAGACTCCTACATTGAAATTATAGATTGATTTATGTTGATAAAATACTTGTAAGTTAATTATATGTTATGCTATATCATAGTTCATAATATTTTAGTTATACTTTTATTATTTTTATTATTTTTACTATTCTTATAATTCTTTGTCAATTCGTATTATTATAAATAGGTACATATTGGTCAGTTAATATTTTTGAGTATTATACAAATATGATTTTTTTTTAAAACTATTATGACTTATGAGTTAAGACCGAAAACTTAAAAAGTATTAATATTAAGTTGTATGTTATTTAAATTTCAACTTTTTTATTTTTAAAATGTATGGGTTCAATCAGTGTTTTCTCTAGCGGTTAAAAATATTGGTAGTAGCCTCATATTTGAATACAATCATTAATTAAAAATCTACAAGCATGGTATGTAGATATGTTAGATATATACATATAGCATGTATAACAGATAGAACTGACTTTTGTAATAACTTTTGTTCTAATCAATATTTAAAACTTTTTTTATATATATAATGTATTGTCACTTACGCTATGCAAACAATTATTATTGTTTTTTAACACCGAAAATAAAAATTTGATATAAATATTTTTGGATCTAACCAACATAGCCAATTTGTGAATCTGGTTATAAGAACAATTTTGATAGTAAATCATTTATCTAAGCCAAGCAATTGATTTCTTCGAATTTTTTTAAATATCAATATATTTTTGGTTAAATGAATTTGGAACGTAATAAATATTTTCAAAATATTTTTTTTGGGAATTTGCTGACTTGAGTATATTTTTTTTTAATTATTTACTCATCATATAATTTTAACAATTTTTGTCATACCTTTAAGTAGCATATTTTTTTTTCGTCAAGCCATTCTGTTACGCGTTGTATATTGGAATATTCAGATCAAACACGAAGATGACCGTGGACTTTTTTAAGATGGTTGTCAGAAGTACATAAACTATTTATAGTGTATACACACTATATTGTTTAAAATAATAATAACTATATATAGCTCTATA
Organism: Macrosiphum rosae; assembly: GCA_016617965.1. Lineage (NCBI taxonomy): Eukaryota > Metazoa > Arthropoda > Insecta > Hemiptera > Aphididae > Macrosiphum > Macrosiphum rosae. The sequence goes on along the minus strand of WHPZ01575018.1, from coordinate 24,727 downwards.
AAATTCATAGTGTTTTTAATGTTTTTTTTTTCTAGACATTTAAATTTTACAACAAAATATTGTAAGCTTAAAAAATCCTAATTAATATGATATTTTATTCATTCATCAATTATTGTTAATTTTTAAAGAAAATTCGGCAATATAATTTAATATAATTTATTATTCAACGAAATATGTTGTTGACCATAGTTATACACTTATTCATAGGGTTTATTTCGTCATTCATCATTGATTTTATTCCCTCCCTTTTAAAAATGATGTAATATTTAATTGTATTTGATCTTATGTTTATTTGGAATCTATATATTATTATTTATCGGTATGCAATTAGTTAATTTTAGACACTTGCATTATATATATATATGTTATAAATAACGTAATTTTAGGATAATTAAATTTATTACAGTGTTAATAAATAAAAAATTACCGTTGCAAATTCTTTTATGTTTTTAGTTGAAACGCATATTTTAGGTTTTGTCGTACAAACGTGCTCTAAGCGTTTAATATGTATTTCGTCTGTACACGCAGTTTGCCGTTAGCCTATCCGCCCAATCCAGTAATAATTCAACTAGCAAATGTTAATATAGCTCTTAATTCGTATGGTAAATGCCTTATTAGTTTTCTTATTATTCGTAAAATATTTTCTTGGTCGTTCAATTTAATTTGCATATATACTTTCAATTTGCATTTATTTCTTAATTATAATTCGTGCTATTTAAAACGCCGCCATTAAATTCAAAAAGTTAACGAAGTCACAAATTAATTCAAAACTCTCAACTAGGTACTGTCAGATGCTACTATAAAGTTAATTATTCGACTTTAAGCACTAGAGTTTATTCTGAAGTATAATTATTTTTATCTTGTAATAATATATTAGAATTATGGTTTTGAACGATTGAGCAAAAAATTATTTTACATTGTTACACTGCACCCAGTGGCACCAAACCTTCAATAAAATGTGAGACACGACATTTCATAATTACACATAGGTATCTATCAAGAATTTGAGTGGAACCAAATATGGATATCTAGTGTTAAATTAATCCCAAATGTCTAAGTTTTAATAATAACAAATAAATATTTATAAATAATAGTAAATCATAATTACACCCCAACCATAATAAACCTCAACTATGCAGTCCACACCATAGATTCCACCTATGCCTTTTGAAACAAAAAAGAACGTGCTCACTGTTACACGTTTAAAAGTAATGTTTTCAGCTCCACTTACTGCAATCATTACTTCATTCATACGGTTTCGGCATAAAAAACAAAAGCAGAAGAAACCAGTTAACTATAATAATATATTTAAAATTAAAGTCTAAAATTAATAAAAATTTTAAATTTAAACACAATACCGTTTATCATAATATTCAAGATAAACTAAAATAGAATTGGGTAATAATTTATATTTATTAGAAAGTTCAAGTTAAATTAAATTATAATTGAAATAGGTAGATAATTTTATTGCAAATATTGACTAGTGTATAAACACACGAATATAAATTAATTATAACATTAAACACATTCCGACCGAGTAGGGTCAGTAGGCGTTTATGTACTTTTAGAATTTATAGTTACAGATACTAATAACTAATAAGTTATACATGATCTGAATTAATATGCGAATGATATAACAGGATATAACCGCGTTGATTCTTTTGTAATTTAAGTATTTAGTGTGCTGTGAAATATCATTAAAAAACAGAATCAAGTTAAGATACTATTATAAAAGGTATATGTAGAGCCCTAGAAGCAGAGCTTAAAACCGATGGAAAAAATTATGGTTTCGGTTTCGATTTTGTATACCAGTTTTATTTTTTTCGGTTTTGGTTTCGATTTTGTATACCCGTTTCCAATTTTTTTTGAATCTTTTTTGATTTTGTTATCGGTTTCAGTTTTTAAACGGTCTATACCGGTTTCTAAAATTGGTTTCAAGGCCACGATCATTCTTAGTTTATTAATTTTTTTGAATCACTGGATTGAGCATTTGAATTGCCTTTTGTGTAAAGTAAACTTTAGAAATGTAAAAAGATTTTTTTTAAATATATGGTTTTTTAAATTTTATTTTCGGTTTCGGTTTTTAATCATAATCCGGTATCCAATTTTTCCCGGTTTCAGTTTGAAGTTAATACTGGTTTCCAATTTTTTTCGGTTTCGGTTTTAGAAAGGTTTATACCGGTTTCAAGCCCTGCCTAGAAGGTTCATCAGCGTTCCTGGCCATTTAATATATTTCAATCTTTGTACATTTTTTTCAACTCCTACCCCACAATCCACACACATACAAAAAATATTTGTAGGTATATAAATTATTTTATTTTACTTTTAAAAAAAGTACCCTAGTTAAAAATAAGAAAATTAATTGGAAAATAATTAATAACATTGATAACTATAAACATAAATTTACATAACAGTCAATAACTGTTTTTAATAAAACATATGGTACCAACAATGTTGGATTTATTACATTTTCTATAAATGAAAAAGTATAAAAAGTATCAGATCGTTATTTGTTTTATTTTTTGGTAATATTGGTCTTCAAGTTAGATAGTTGCCTCGTTTACAACAATATTCACTTTAGCTACATTTGTAATTGATACACAAAAATGTACTAGTTTATAAAACTAAATTACAAATTACATCAATATTGAAATAATAAAATATATGAAAGAAACGAAAAAACTGTTTTTTTTTTTTATTTTAATTGACTCTACTTCAAACAATTGATATTTGTCTTATTAACAAATGTATTAAAATAAAATAAGAAATGTTCAAAATTTAATTTAAGAAATAAATTTACATTTTCAATTTTCTAAAATATGTTTTAGAAAATACAATTTTTCCGACCGATTGAATTTATGTTTAAATAAATATAAAATATTATATTATATATTATCTAACATCATATCACTGTCTAGCTAGTTTTCCATATTACTCTAATGATAAATCTCTGATCGCTGTGATTATTAAAAATAGCAGCAGGTTTAAAATAAATAAAAACGAAATCAATTAAATCAGATACTTTGTGTGAAGATAATTTAGCCTGATATTATTTCTATTCACTTAACTCCAAAGAAGATTTAGGTTTATCGGTTTATGAATTTTATTTCACTAATGTTTTTTTTACACATTGACGTGTCAAGTGACTAAATATTTTTACGTTATTTAGATTCAAATTGTATCGATAAAAACCAACAAAATAAATGGTAATCTTCCATGGTATACTATTGTAGTATACTACATATGAGGGAGTGGGGGACGGAGTGGCCGAGTGGACTAAGGCGTTGGTTGCGATGCTCACCAACGACGGTTCAAAACCTCGGCCGCTGGCAGCATTTTTCTTCGGGCAAGTCACGGTGTCCGGAGAAAAGTGCCGGCATCCCCCAACCGGGCATGGCAGATACATACGGATGAACACTAAAAAATCTGCCAAGCTAACAAACACACTTGTTTAACCTACAGTACCCTCCCCACAGTTAAAAAACCACCCAATGGCCTAAGTTGCCGAGGGTGAATTGATAAAAAAAAAAAAAATTACGTAGATATTTACATTCTTACAAATAATTATTTTGTATTAAAACCTAGGCTAAAAACTTACAACTTTTAATAATACCTATATGGTTATTAGTTATTAGAACTAAATAACTACATTTATTTTATTTTGTATAAGTAATAATTTTAATAATAAATAACTCACCGTAGAATTTCTCGAAGTGCTTACTTTCATGAACTTATATAAAATGATTAAATATTGAAAACGAGTATATCTATCTACCCATATATGTTAATATATCAAAGGAAGTCTTTAAATATGAAATTTGGTATCCTGTTTTTAACTTTAATATGCACCTAATATTTTATATTTAATAATTAATTTTCAAAATTACTATGTTGACTGTCATGTGTTTGCTGAGGTGACAGTATAAGCAGTAGGTAGTAAAAACTATAAATAAACATAAAACATATTATCTTCTACTAACAGCTTTTAATATATTATATTATCACTCGGGTACTAGGCATAATTATATAATAGAGTTATATTATTTTCTAAACAATTGTAAATTGTTATAACTATTTAACAAATCAAATCTAACAGACTATTATAGGGGAATCACAATAGTAGAAATTAAGAAATAACGATGATTATATATTACTTACATTGAGAAAAATGTAGTTTAATAATTCAAAAATTATGAAACAAAAGTTGTTTGGATATTGGCCAAACGCGTGCAGCGAGTGTGAAATTCACTGACTAAATAATTGTCTATGGGACAGAAAATTATTTATAATACGCCATATAGAGCATAAATGGGAATTAAGAAAAAAATGTTTTTCTGTAGGGGGAGGGGGGTTTAGTTTTCGTTCAGAAAACATTGGTTTCATTTAAATAGGGAAGCAAATTCACTGAAACCCTCATCATTTTGTGTTCTATAAAAATAACATAAAATAATAATCATGAATTCCAATATATTATGTAAAGACAGATATCATATCATCTCGATTACAGTGGTACACAATATGTCAATATAATAATTGCATACCTATATCATATGATAGCACTGACGATGGATTTTATTTATTAAAATAATATAATAATATTCACTCGTCGACGGAAGTGTCAACCGTTATGGATGGCGCAAAGTTCTCCGAACTCGAAGTATATGTCGATACAACTACAACAACCACAATGAGTTTTACTGAATGATGGTCGACAGTCGTGTCCGAACTATCGCGTAAACTTTCTGTGAAATAGGTAATTATAATGACAATAGGTTCTCGATTATAGAGTTCACCGAAGAATTGTGTACCAAAACACAATAGTTACATAATAATATTATTTATTTAGAGTAATCACTTATCACTAATCAGTAGTAATCACAGCACGAATAATTGTTGAACTAATATAATCGAATAGAATATAATACTTTCCGTCAGGAACTGTTGTTTCCGACTGTAATGTATTCCCTTTATATTATTTAAGTTTTTAGAGTATTATTAAAACGAATATCTCAAGGCGTTAACAATTTTTTTTTTAATTTTTACAAAATATTCTTAAGATATTATTCTATAAAAAAAATAATTGGCTGTTATTAATTTCTTTAATCATAATTCATAACTTCATAATCATAAGCAAATTAACGACGGGTAGTGCATATACATAAAAAAAAAAATTAATATGTTTTTGAAGGAATGTACAACAATAATAGTTTGTGTCAAATTTCCAGAGTAAAGTCAATACGGTGGTCCGTGATTAGTGTCTTACAATATAATATTATGCTGAACGGTCTCTCAACACCTACAGAAGTTATATTATGATAGTTTTTCATATCCGTGCTGGTAGGCATACCAATCGCATTATGGTAATTATAATTGTACAAATAATAGATACAATGTGACGTCGTGTAGGTTAGGTTATTCTATTTCATTATTTGTATTATTAATATTAGCGTGTCGTGGGAATATCAGTACCTATATAATTAACATTGTATTTGTTGATGACGAATAACAATTCATTTATCACAGGATATTACGGAATTTGTGACTAAAAATTAAAAACCAAACTAAAACTCGAAAATGTTTCTCTAATATAAACCAAAAATATTCTAAAATATTCTTGAATAAGTAGGTAAGAAAAAATATTCTAAAATATTATCTAAGCTCAAAATATGCCCCAATATGTGGAAAAAATGTTTTTGATAGATTTTACAGGTTATGAAACGTTAACATTTCTTACTCCCATCAAACAGCATATTGCACTTGCTAAAATAATGTTTTTTTTAAAAAAAATATCTGACTGTAGACTTATCACTTATTAATTATTATAGGTAATTATTATAAGCGTCGTTAAAATGTACCTATACGACATACCGTATATATTATAGTCTATCGGAAAATAGGCATCCATGGTATTATAACTAAAAAGTAAAAAGTTTCCACCAAAAATATTATGTTATAGCTACTTAATAAGAATGTTTGGTTTTTGATACTTATACTTAATGGCAGTGACTAGAACTGAACCCGAAAAACCGGTTATAGAACCGGAACCTTCAAAGAGCCGGAAACGGAACCGATACCTTTATTTTAATAAATAAAGTACCGGAACCGAATAGGACATTTTAAATTAAATAGGTTCTTTTCGGTTCAAAAATAAAATAATTTTATCTATCATAATTTAATAGTATTACTGTTTTGTGTATAAACTATGTATGATCATATGAGTTTTCTAATATTTCTCATTATCTCATTATCTCATTATCTGTAACCGGTACCGAAATTATTTGTAACCAATACCTTAATTTTTTTTTATCAAAAAACCATAACCGAACCGGAACATTTATTTTATTTTTCTAGAAATAGTACCGGTACCAATACCAATAAATTCAAAAGGTTCCAGTCCCTGCTTGATGGGTAGTTTGCGTGGATATAACATAGAGATCAACAAAAGTATATAAATCAATTGACCAGTAATAACTTATAACCAAATTTTTTCTCTCATGAAGTCGCCGTTTACATAATAATAATATATCCTGCAATAGGTGACGACCATAATAAAAAAAAACCAATGAATTGCGATAGGTAACATCGTATAAACTCACTTTGTGATGTTGACATTTGTGATTAGAATTATTATTAGGTAACGTACTATTAAGATCTTATTTTCCAAATCGCTTCCGGGGAAGGCGTACCTATATTGATGACATTTCAATAGATTGAGCTGTGTTTTGGCGTATATAGATGACTATGCCGATATGTAAACAGTGGAACTATGGTATAATAATATATAATATTATTATGTAAATCGGTACATAATTCGGTCAAGTGCATCGGTGTTGAGCGGTATATCGGTGTAGTGTAATATTATTGTGCATAGATGTTCAGCAGAGTATTTCAGATTATAGCAGCTTGGATCCTACATATCATAATAATATAATACCCTATTATACCTACGAGTATCCTAAAATAATAACAACAATAATGTACGTGTGTTATGATAAGCGCCGAGCCGTGAAAAACAACGGTCGGTAATAATAACAATGATGACTCGTCACGACGAAGACGACGACGATGACGACGGCAATAGCCAATGATATTGTTGCTATACGTTCCGCGCGCAAAATAACGGCGAGAGGACGGCGGCGTTGGGGTTGGCGTAGTAATCGGCTTATCATTCATTCACAATCCCGAAACGAGTGAAATCTATATTTCCGGCGGCGGACGCTTAAAACCCGGACGGGGTGGGTCGCGCGTAGAGAGGGATTTCGCGGTCCAGCTGGCGGCGGCGCCGAGTCTGTGTGCGTGTGTGCGGGGGCGTATGCACCGTGTGTGTGCGTGGGCGTAGAGAAGTGCGTGTGACTCGGCTGCGGCGACGGTGGTTGATGCCGCCGGTGGAGCGATAACGGAGCGAGTGCGAGCAGTGGCAGAACGAAACGGCACGGCGATAAAAGCCCGCCACCGCCGTCGGGCTTCGGCGGCAATGGGCGGTTGGGTTGTTGGGGGGGAGGGGAATCGTGACCCCCGGCTAAAAGTGTGAGTGGGTTGTCCCACCACCACCGGCTAAAAGCTCCCGGAGTCGTATGCAACACGCTCGCACGCACGAACACGTTCTCGACAGGAACCTCTCTCTTTCTCATTCCCTGTCATAGAGAGGCACCTGTTGTAGATCGCTGGCGCGCGAATTTTCTGCCACCACCCTCCAAGCCTCACACCATTCACACCGGTGCCGTTTCCGCCGCATCACCCGCGCGGGGCGAGACTACCACCCTACATCACTGGTGGTCACCAGCCCATTGCGATCGTCGTGGTGACGGCGGTGTCTCGCTCTCTCGGCGCGCGGACGGAACCGTTTCGCCGCCGAGCCTTTCAGTACGCCACAGGACACCAGAACATCGGCACGTCGCCGCCCTCGTTCATCGCCAGAACGCCGCCAACAAGCACCGTCCCACCGTCACATCACATCCCAGTCCTCGCCCTCACCCCCGTCCGGAACCACCGACTCCAACGCCGCCACCGCCGCCGCGTAATCACTGACTCTGTGATACGATTCAGTCAAACACACCGCCACGACAACATACTCCACTACCACCAATCGCGTCCGGAGGCTCCCCGGCGACGTGTCAACATTGAATCATCACACAAACACTGGAGGTAAACAGAATAACAATTTTATTTTTTAAAATAAATTTATAAAAAAAATTTTAGAATAATTTTTTTTTTTTTTAAATAGTTTACGTATTTTACTATAATAAATATTATATTAATAGTGTAATGACATTGATATATTATACTATATAGTCTATTATAAGAGAACCTTTGATAGAACACGTAATTAATTACAAATTACGCGCGTGTTGAAGCCTGTCAATGATTTTCGGCAGACCTTTAAATAACGAACAGAGCCACGTGCACAATCGGCGATTACCTAATTCGTTCATGCAATATATTTTTTTTTATATAGTAATTAATAATTATTATATAAAAAAAAATATAATTACTAATTATTTATTAAATTGTATAATAGTTTAGCTACGAGCTTGAATTGAACAACCATGAAATTACAAAAATCGAAAATTTCTCATGGCTATAAATATTTTAAAAGAGTCAAAGTATTTTTAGAATATTTAAAAGTATAAAAAATACTAATAAAAATATTTGGTGTCTGCAGCTATTAGTTTTTGAGTTACAAAAAAAAAATTTAATTGATTTTTTCAAAAATATTTCGCGTAAATATGCTGAATACAGAATAGGTATTAAAATACAATATAACATAATTCTATATTTATAGAATATGAAATAGATACAATTTTAATGACATTTTAAGATCCACTTAAATGTATTTTTTTGAAAATTATTTAATTAATAAAAAAAAACTATTTAAAGAAAATTATTTACTTATAATTAATATATTGTGTTGTATAGCTATTAGTTATTGGCTTTTAATTGTTTTTTCATATTTATGCAACGAATGTACCTATTTTTTTTTTATATTTTTGCGGCGTATCTAACTCTCTCAATCTGTATGAACATTATAAGACTAAATAACGATGCGTCGTTTCACGACATTTTTTTTTTTTGACAGTTTGCGGTTCCCCAAAGTCACATCATATAATATTATATCATATTTTTCAAGAATGACCTCCATTTTTTTGGATTTTCTCAAATTTTTTTGTGATCGTGAGATGTTTTAAAACCATTTTTTTTTCAAAAAATCAATATCTTAAATTTTTACGTTTACCTACACCGACAATAATCTTCTTTCATATGGTTCTAGTGGGTATTTACAAGATTATAAAGTAACCATTGTCCAATCTGCACAAAACTGGACCGAAAAACACTCTTTTGTTTCACGTCGTTTTTCTTCAATAAATTCATTGAAGTGAAATAACTCTACCCGCATAATTTTTCCATTTATAAATTTACCGGGCCGTATATTTTGTTTTTTTCGGTGAAATTCAATTGTCATCGGATCCTTTGTTTAACATTTAGTACTCACACTTCTCGTCAAATGTTTTTTCGGTGGACAATATAGCGTGTACTTATTCATTTTCAAACGAAATATTGTATTTGCTCTATTTTACTGCAAACGTCTACCACAACTAATCAATTCATACCTGGTAAAAACAATCAGAATATCACAACAAATGAAAGCCAAACTTATACCCATCCGTCTCAGACACTAATATGTTTTTAGCAATAATTGTTACATCCAATTTCTAAAATATAATATTTTTCGAAATTTAATTTTGGAACTGCCCTATCTTCGGGTTATTATTATTGTTTCACCATTCCCGACAAGAATTCTACGAACCATACAATTTTCAGCGTATTTACGAATATCAAAAAACAATTATAGCCAATTATGGGCATTATATACTGAATGGAAAAAATTCTCAACTTAAAAAATATCTAATAACTCGTACTCAAATAATCAAATAAAAAAAAACCTCTCCGATCGAAATAATAGGTTTTTGGTAAGTACGCCTGCGATTTGTTGTATTTTAATGCCGTGATCGAAATAACGGAGGTACTTCGAACCTTAAAGCTACCTACCTATTCTCAATAATATATCAAAATTATACGGGATAATTTATACAAACATTTGATCTCGAATTTCGTTTCTTGTAAGTAATAACAATGAGAACTCTCCTTTGTCTGCAAACTGCAGTCTTGTATGTTGTATGGTTTTAAACCGTTATAATTTAAATAGTCTGACGTAACAGAAAAGCTTCCAAAACACGATTTAAACAATAATATAATATGCAGAACACAATACACGTCATGTGCGCCAAAAACTATATTATTTTGTTATCATATTTTTATGATTTTGTTTGCAATGTATTATTTTCGTAAAGGTTTATACTTCAAAATGGTCTTAAAAAGTTTTTGAAAATATAATTATATATACAGTTATGCACGTAATTTCTTTTGCATTCCAAGTCACGTAAACCATAGACCGACAGTTTTTCCCCAGCACAATAAAAATGTATGGTGCACCTATACACTTTCCTGATGCTTCTTATCAACTGTCTGCATCTTATAAACAAACATTTTCCAAAAACTTTTGGTTCCCTAAAAAATGCTTTTTTTGTATTTGCCAAAAAAAAAAAACATAAGATTATGGCATAAATCTTTCTCTGCTTGCATTAGTTTCTGTATATTTATGCAACATAATTATTTTTTGATTATATACATTTCAAACGTTTACAGCGTGTACAAGCTATTTTATATACACTGAAACCATTTGTAAATGTATATTGGAACACAATTGGGTGTGGTAATTAATAAAAGCCAACAGTTAGTAAAACACTGTGTGGCCTAACTATTGTTTACACGAAAACATATTTTTGTCTGCCTCTGCCTATTGCTATAGGCTGTCTGTCAGTTTCCATGCAATGAGTATAGGTACAAGCAAAATTTCTATTTTCTATACAAACAATCATCGGTAAAATGTTCTAAAAACAAATACTTTTCTACTTTAATGTGTAAATAAACGTAGGTGCCTAGTACTCGTCGTTAAAACACGGGATCGGTTTTTTGTGTATCGTCTCTGGCCATATTATTGGCACTTGTATTTTTGTACCGAGCAATCGTAACGAAATCGTACCGTTGAAACTATATTATAGTCACCGGGAAATTTGTCGATATATTCATTCACGGTGGCAATGCACACGACAACTAGGAAACATTAACAGGGAATTAAATATGGACTTCAGAGTGGTGGCCAGGCCATATCCTGGGGCGGTTCTCGGTCGGTTTTTCTGGCATTTCACCAATGACACGCCTTTGAAAAATACGACGCAAATGTTCAAGTCGTTATTCGAGCATAGTTATTTGGAACTCGGTGATCCGGAGAAAAATAAGTCATAGTTGAATTAAAAGTATAAATACCGATCGATTAGCCTGTACATTAACGAAATACATTGGGTGAAATTTCGAGATATCATAATAATTAAATATTAAAATATAAAGTGATTTCAATCAATACTGTATCTCACAAAAACCAGTAAATAATCAGAAAATTAAATGGTATTTTATTATTTTGATGGAGCGGTTTGTTTTTCATATGATTACCATTGATATTAAAGATATTTTAGTTATATTCACGACCCTTGTTCGTGTGGTAATTATGCGAGTGTATAATAATTCTTGAAATATTTCTTTATTATGCCATCGAATCTTGGATGCAAAGGATTGTCTTTCAATGTTCCTGTAAATTTGATCATAGGATGATATTTCAAAACAAAAATTAATTTAGGAATAACCGGAATAACACGTTTTTAGTTGGAACACATGTCAGTCAATCGAACCACGTTACCGCAATATAGGTACTTATATTATGTATGATACACAAACCTCCATTAACTATACATTTATAATTCTAAACAATTTTTATTAGTTTTACTTCTAAAATTTGCAAACTTAAATATTAAAAATATACTTTGAAAAATAACCTATATAGTTTTAATTTAATACATTTGAATTTCCAAAACATTTATAAGTAAAATATTTTATCCAAATGATTTATAAATATAAATATTTTTTTTTTCTAATGCTAAAATATTTTTTGTAGTTAGTTTTCAAATAAATCTGATTTCAAAAATATTCTCATCATATTAAACAAAATATTTTATAAACATGATCATTCTTTAACTGCTATGAGGATGGGTAGGTGTTGGATCTTGATAATTGAAAGCGATTCCATGAATAAAATATGATGTCATTTTGACGGGTATCTATTGCAAAACAAGTCTCGTACAGAATTATTATACTTATACGAGAAAGTATTGGTTACGGTGAAGACATTCTCTTCTCGCGGAAATGAGAAACAAGTCGATAGATAATATTATATTGCGTTCTCGTGATTCATCCGTGAATGGGGATTTTAAATTTTCTCGAAAATGCATTTATTTAAAACTGCAACTGCCCAATGATTTGAGACGAGACATTATATCAAAAATAATATAAATATTTTAATGCACGCTTCATATATTCATAGGTATTTATAGTCAAACTTCATGGAGTCTAGTAAAATTTAGGTATTTTCGAAAAATGTAACATAATATTATAATAATCGACGCAGTAGTTATAATAATAATCCATAATCAAGATATATTTTATTCTATAAAATACCAGTGTGTAAATTTTTTCATTTTTATTGGGAGGCAATTTTACGACGGAGTAGCGCTTGTCATCGTTTTCGGGTCCGGGCCTTGGTGTTTTGCAATACTCGTCAGGTAGTTGACATTTTCCCTTTTAATCGTGGTGTATTAGATATTCGGTCAGAATATCATTATGTTTAACGGTCAGCGTAACGCATGGCATTGCGAACACGTAGTGGATGATTTATTTTGCACAAGACGTGTCTCCGACGGACGGCCTGTGATCCGTCAACGACCACCGTGTCCGATCCTTGATCTAGGAAAAGAAAAAATAATGCTAAAACTTGAGCTAGAATATAACATTTTAAAAGATAAAAACAATGACGGTGTGGTCTAAAAAAAAAAAATTATATTTTTCCTGGATACAGAAATCTGATACAAACGATAAGTATATAAAGTAGGTAGGTAAGTACTAATAGTAGTTAATCATAAATATACCTACAGTAAAAATAATTTTCATTCATTTCAATAAAATTACATCTCTTAGACCAGAATACCTGTAATCGTTGCATTTACAAACGTATCTGTTTGTCCGACGCATATCCCAATTTATGATAAAAACATTTTTAGTTTCTATACGACTAAAAATAACAATTTACAAGTGTAAACATTTTTACAGTTTCATAATTTTGGAATCTTTATTCAAAATAATATAGATTTAAAGCATATTAATTTTATATTATATGAGTGTAATACGACTTACGTTATCGTTTGAGTACCTGCCTATCGTTAAAAGGACCCAAATTACCTATTCTAGATATTTCAGCAGATAATAAACCAAATGTAATTGTAGAGATGCCAGACAATTACGGACGTGTATATTAGTAGTTACTAACAGATTACATTATTTTTAATAATATTTCTTGTTCATTTTTTTTAATAAATACATACTATTAGATTTAACGAAACCTTACATTTTATATCTAATAATTTTTTATTGATAAGATTGAATTTAAATTTGAACACATATGTCGTAGACATGTCTCGCCTGTATGCATCTGCTGGATAAAATATCATCATAATGTATATCACACTAGACATGAATGCATACCGTTATAATGAACATGACGCAGGAGCAGCATAACTTTGTAAACAATTTAGGTCGAAAAAACAAACATAATATTAACTTTGAACTATATGACTGACCATTTCTCACGATTATTAATGTTAAATTAATTGTTTGGATTATTCGTAGATTTTAATCACACAAAATAAGTATTTAAAAAACCATTGGTTATTTTTAAAATCGTTATAGTGTACAAAAGTTACTTCTTTCAAGCCGCATCTACCTACCTGCTCATTATGTTAATTTGTATTTAAAACTTCCAGTTTTACATACATACAATTAGAATGGTTTTGTTTAAATACGTTTAAGAGTAAATGTGGACATATTATTAATTATTAAAGACAATAAATATTGTATATTTTATTGCATACAAATACGTATATTTTATATAAAATATTTATAATAAAACATTTGCTCGAACGTGCGTTTGACATTTAATTATTATCAATTCATCATTTATCATAGATTTAATAATAATATTCGTATTTCATAATCAAATGCGGGACATTAGCCATGTAGAAATCCTTCAAAGCATTTAACTGGAACAGCTGGTCCGAAACAAAAAAAATATGTTTTATGTTTGACCTTCAGTGGAATTTTGTGAATGGACTGTTTTTTACATGATTTGATTTATATTTAAAACACATTATAAACCAATTCTCTTTTATTGAAGAGTTCATTACAAAATCGGATGTCGTTTTTTTTTTATTTGGAAAAGTTTATTATTTGATAAAGTTTTTTATTTTCATTTCAGGTTTACACGGAAAACTTTCACTTCAAAAACGTTAAAACTTGATTAAATTATGTTGTTATGTGGGAACCATATAATAACTACGTTCCGTCTCAACTTTTTAAATTTTTTAGAAGTCCATTTTTTAGGTTTATAAAGTTATAACTTTATTTATTGAACCAGTCTCGATCATGTCTATACGCCTCTACTGAATACCTACATAATAATAATAATAATAATAAAATTCAAAATCTCATTTGATCATTTATTTAATCTATACATTACACCAAACTAAAAAATGAAAACATTTAATTTTTAAAAAATGTGGTGGTTTTTTATCATAATAATTCGATTGAATATAATATATAGTTTAATATTGAGTAACAATTTAAAATAATATAATAAAAATGTCGTATTTAAAAAAAAAATGTGTCCAACATTAATAAGCATGGCCTGTTTTTGAACCATAGTCAAAAATTGTATAATTAAACTAAAAAATAATAATAATAATATAGTTTAAAATGTACATTACATTATAAGTACCTATCACCTGATATAGAAATTAACACATAAAAAAAAAATAGTAATTACTAGCGTGATATTTTTTAATAGGTAAAATAAAGCATTTAAATCAGGGCTTGCAAAACTTATAATAACATTATTATAACGTTATATTTGACAAAAAAACAATTGAAATATGTCAACGTAATTATAATGGAAATCGATAATCAAAAATAATTAAATACAGCGAAACAAAACATAACGCAAAACGTAAATTATAGAATATCATTAAACGAAAAATAACTCAAAACATAATTCATATTATTATATCATTGAACAATTAATAATAACGCAAAACGAAATATTTTAAAATCTATTAATTAAAAGGTCTATTAGTTTCGTACTTTCGTAGAAACATATTTTATTTCATGCAAACAATCTAAGAATTGATTATATTATATTCCGAATCTGGGCCATTGCTTAACAGCATTAGCTATTATTTTTAAATTGAACAGGTGGGTATTAACACTATTTTAAATAACGATAAACGCTAAGCTTGTATGACGTTTTAGTTCTAAATAACGAGAAACGCAAAACTTGGATAACGTTTTAATTCGGAATAACGATAAACGCTAAACATGTATAACGTTTTAGTTCTAGATAACGATAAACGCAAAAATTGTATAGGTACCTAATGTTTTAATTGTAAATAACATAATATGGAATTTTTTTAAAATGCAAGCCCTAATTTAAATTAAATTAATATTATTTTTATCACGAAACATAATCTAATACACTGTGTAGTGAGAAAGCACTATTAGTGATGCATATCGTCATACCGATTGATTTGTGAATAACATAAATATAACGATTAACGAAAACCAAAATCGCTTCTTTACTTCTACATAGGTAAAAATTATTTTATTATAGATATGTATAAAATATTAATTAATATTGATTGTCAAATGTACCTAAATTATGGTTAAATGTAAAAAAAAACCTCGGTTACAAAAACAAAATATGCAGCGTTGAGCGTACCTACGTTATATTGGGTTTGTATAAAATTGATTTAACATATAAATCGATTGAAATCCACTCGATAGAAAATACACAACTGGCTAAATATTCATCTACCGAATGATCGTTCCAAAATATTTCAACGGAATATAATAACGGTAGACGATATTGATATCGATAAATTAGAATATTATAATATAACAATTTCATATAAATCATGAACAGCCCGAGCTTAACTTCGCGGATGAATAAATCCGAGTAAAAAAAAGATATAAAGTGTAATACGATAGCGAGTGCTAAAGAAAAAATATAGAGAACTGGGTCTCGTGGTTCAAGCGTAAGACAGTTTTGTATTATAACCTATTATAAATTTGAAAGGAATAATAAATCATGGCGTACAAAATTTGGAAATATGATTCTGATAGAAGCTCGATTCACTATTATACTCGTCGTGTTTATGTCGTTTTTCAAACATAAGTGTTCTCGCACAGATACAAAATTATGTGTAAAACAAAAAATATCAATAACAAAATTTCAAACATTTTAGAGTACAATAAAATAATATTATACGGTACGGTAGTAGCCTGTAGGTGCATATATTTTGGATAAAGCCAACGTGCATAATATATAATTGTAAATTGTATTTGAATCGAATAATTCGATATTCATAACACTATATAAATCACTTGTGTTTCATATTCAACAATATAATATTATGATATTATGCTGAGTGATTATTTTAACGGTAAACACAAGTTAGAACTCCGAAAGTCTTTGAAAATATTCCAAAATAATATCGTTTTCGAAACCAAGATTATATATTTTATTAGACAAGTTTTTTTTCAGATTTCTAAGTATGACAGCAAACATTTTAATATTCTAAAGTAAAATACTTTTTTGACAATTTTAATGTATATAAAAAAAGCCGGGATAGTCACTTCTGAATAGTAAATACGGTAAACTCTGGTTTTGGCAAACCTCGAAAAGGTCTCAAAAGGAAATCTCAAAACTCAAAAGTTCAAGATATCAAAAAATTCGAGTTACCGTGTATTATTGTAATGGTATGATATTACTTTATTGGTAATTCAAAGGAAATTTCCATTTAGTTCAATATAATGAACAATTCAAGATTTCAACGTTCGATAAAATAAAAAAAACTATTATTTTGAATGTAACATGTCATTGAGTAGGTCACTGTAATGGATGTGTTAAATTGGAATTCAATGATAAGCCATCAAAATATACAAAAAACGATCCCGAGGGGAGCTGTGTCTATCTCAAAAGGATATTTTATAATTTATTTATATGACTATTGGTAATTTATTTTTGACAATCAAAACTCACATGTATTAAGTAATAATTATAATATTATTTCACAAAATACTACTAGCATAGTTATTAATTTGTACGTTAATATATAGGTACCGACGTACCTGAAGTGAACCTAACAGTGTGAATGGATTCATGGTATAAATAGGTAGATACCATGAACCCATTTCGTTTTGCTTTTTTATTAGCTTAAAATCAGTTTACTATTTTCAAAATATCATTGCACATGGAAAATAATCATACATATATTTTTTTTTTTTGATATGACGCTAAGAGAGAGCCTAGTTCGGGCTCTTATTTGGGCACCCATAAGTTTCTGCCATGCCCGATATATACATATGTTATACAAAAATAAAAGTTTTAGTTCTTAACAAATAATACTTTTTTAATTATGGTGTAAGCACTAAAACCGTTAGAAGAAAAATCGTTATTCTCCATTCAAATAAAATACATCCAATTTCTTCAAAATTAGAACTTCAACTGTCTGTGAAAAAAAGTAGGTACGCCTATGTATTTTAATTTTTTAGGATACTGTAAAACCAACTAACTATGTATTAAATTATGTAAATAATATATTTTCAAAAAACGTAATGAATTATCGAGACTATGTGTGTTTACTGTTGAAATAACCAGCCTGTATATATCGTATTATATTATAATACTGTTGAACGGTATACAGTCAAATTCGTAGCATTTGCACAGTACATTTGTCGTGATCAATATTAAAATGTATACCTATACAAGAAACGAAATGGTATACGAGTAGCTTAATAAAGTAATAAAAAAAATATCTGTGATTTATATTAATAATCAATGTATTTTATACATACAAAAAAAAAACCAATATACAGGGATATTTTAAGCATGCTCACCCTATTTTAGTGCTTAAATTATTTATACATTCAAATCTTGGAAATTTTAAATACATTTTAATCCATGTTTTTGAATACTTGAGATTACTCGTACCACTTAAAGATGATCTTGTGGTAATACAAACTTCTTTTTTTCAAATATAAACCGGCCCCTTTTTTAACTTTTAATTATTCAGTATATATATTTTTTTGAGAATTTTGATGTATTTAAATTAAAATTCGAGCTATAATATTTTGAGTTACGAACTATATCTGGACTAATGATAATATATCTAATGGTTATGGGTAAGTAGCTAAGGGGCATAGATGATTTGAAAATGTTAGTAATTACTACGGATCAATCAATAAAAACAATTTATAAAAACGGCCAAAGTATAATAAATACTGCATTTAATATTACATATATTTTATATTTTTGTAAAACCATTTTTAAGGATTTTTATCCTTATTATAAAAATTTTAATAAGTTTGAAACTATTCATTCGAATTTTTATTTAGATACATCAATGATTTTCATCCACTAAATAATTTTCAGTAAAAATGTGGATTTCCATTCGAAGTATTCTCGCCACAGAACACTCCTTTAGTAGCATAAAATATTAGACATTTGATAATACAGTCTTTAGGAATACTTGAAAATTCAAAAATCAGATATTAAATCAATTATTTTGAATAAAATATGTACTATAAAAGAGAAAAATGGGAGTGACCATTCTTAAAAAATCTCCCTGTATGTACATGTTTAATAATGACTACCTAGTATTTTATAATTTTTAGTCTTCGATATAGTGTGCGATACGGTATAGTTTCTAAGTATCATAATATTAGTATCTAATGATCAATTTACTTGTTTCGTTTTCAGGTCTAGCCTTAAAATTATTGTTTCCAACATGCCATTAAATTACATTCAAATTTAAAAATAAAAAACCTCCGGTGTATAAAAGGTGTTGATAGTGTTCCTCGTCATTGGATATGGATATGCTGAACTTGAATTATCATTGCTTACAAAACAATTCTCAATGGACAAGCTTTGTTATCTAATTATCTTATATAAAATCTAGTTCATTATTTCATTAGTAAATACAATGGGTTGAACTAATTTTTACAAAATCAAACTGCATGTATTACAGAGACATATGTATAGTTATTATTAGAATATAATTTCATGTTATAATACTAGCTGTTAAACTTTACGTCAAATTTACCGACATACTTTATAATAGCTATTCAATAGCTTGAACGGGCTTATGCCATAAATAGTTTAAAATTAGTTAAATATTTAAAAAATTGAATTGCGCATGGTAAATAAAAATCCGAGTGTGTCAGTAGGCACGCCAGAAGTGAATACGGGGATGGCAGAGGTGGAAATGATTTATTTTATCGAAAAAATTTAAACTTAACATATATTAATATATATTTTCTACTGTAGCAACGTTGTCACCGTATGGCGTACACCATACTTAGTCGTATTTTACAATACAGATACGGTAATTACCATTCACCTTTTTACATCTGGCAGTATCTGAAAACTACCGGAACCCACCTAATTTTCCAGAGGCCCAGTACCACTGAATAATATATAATATAATCCAGATCACCAGACGAGGTCCGTTACCCCAGTGCCACCAAAGAATATAATATATCAGTCAAAAAATATCTTATCGATTATTATTTCATTTTTAACGATTTGTAATCCTAATTTAAACATTTGTACAACTTCTTAAACTTGGGAAAATCAATTTTCCAGTGGTGGCACCAGTGCCGCCATGGCGCCATCGGATTGTATTGGCTCTTCTGACTCCAGACTGGTATTGTTACAAGCTTCTGATTTTCCAAGTTCCAAACGCATTTATACGTGACCTGTTACACAAAGTTGAATGACTAAAAAACTACTTGTTCGAAATTAAATTTTGATAACATTTTCCTAAAAATGATCCATTAAATAATTTGTAGTACAAAAGAAAACCAAAAGTTTGTATCTCTGTAGGACATTCCTTAAGTGGTATTGAATAACATCAAGAAGTTGAGTATATTTAAAAATTTCAAAAATCAGAATTTTAATAACTGTAGCATTATCAACGGAGATCTTCTTGGGGGGTGATCATAGGTACTTAGTGAATCCCCTAGTACAATACTTTCTATAAGTAGGTATTTTAAATAACATATATTTCTTTTCTTCTTCTGGCATGTCTACTCTCTAAGAGTTTTCGCTACCATTACTACCCTTCACCACCTGGATATTTCTTGGATTGTCTCTCTCCAGTTCTCAACTCTCTGAGTATTTAAATCTTCTTCAACTACCTCAATCCACCTTTTCCTAGGTCTTTCGCTGGGTCATTTGCCTTGTGGTTTTCATTCGAATCCTGCTTTAACTGATTTGTTCTCTCCTCTTCTCATTATGTGTCTTAACCATGGTATCCTTTGGCCTTTAATAAAGCTTGTTACTGGTACTAGTTTCAACATATCGTACAGCTCTCAATTATATCTTTACCGACAGTTCCCCGTTATTTCATCGATAATCGGTCCACATATTTTCCTCTATATCCTGTTCTCAAAAGTATTCAAATTTCTCTCTGATTTTTTGGTGGTCGTCCAAGCTTCACCACCATACATGAGGGTCGGTCTTATAATACCCACATACAATCTTGATTTCGTTTTTCTAGATAACATTTTAGATGTTAAGAATTTAGTCGGACTGTAGATAATTTGTCGGGCCTTATTTATTAGGATACTTATTTCTTTTGACCTGTAATTCTCTGTGCTTAGCGTTGCTCCCAAATGTTTAAAATTACTAACTTTTTCGTAATTTAAATCCTACATTTAATTTGAGTAATCCCCGCTCTCAAGGAGTTCCATTATCTTTGTTTTCTTAAAATTGATTTTGATACCTATATTTCAATTATTTTGTTTGCTACTTTTTCTAACATTTTCCGGGTTAGCTGTGTCTGCAAACGAATCGACTATTATGTCCTAATCGTCAGCGAATCCGAAGAACCATATGTCCTGGTTAATGAATAGACTACCTTCATCTTCCTGTAGTATCCTTACTATCTTCTCCAGCGTAATATTAAAAATTACTCATGACAGCATATCCCCCTGTTTTATCAAAGTTTCCACTGTAAAAGTTCCTGGTGTTCCATTTTGCGTTATCACTCTAAATTTCGTGTTTTCCATATA
This sequence comes from Macrosiphum rosae, assembly GCA_016617965.1. Classification (NCBI taxonomy): domain Eukaryota; kingdom Metazoa; phylum Arthropoda; class Insecta; order Hemiptera; family Aphididae; genus Macrosiphum; species Macrosiphum rosae. The sequence goes on along the minus strand of WHPZ01575018.1, from coordinate 3,379 downwards.
CATTCTAGAGTTACAGCTATTTATTTCTTTATGAAACCGAACTCGTACATAATATTGTTAAGACTTTCTCTATCTATGGAAACTATCAAAAGCCTTTTTGAAATCTATGAATATTTGCCATATATTCTGCCGATACTCGTTCTTTTTTTTTCAATTAATTGACCTATTATGAATATTTGTTCTGTGGTTGAACGGCCTTTCCGGAAGCAGAATTGATGATCACTTAGCTATCCTCCGCATAGGGGATAATGCGATTTAGTAATACCCAAAGTTCAAAAGTGATATACCTCTATAATTGTCGCATTTTGACTTGTCTTCTTTTTTGTATTATGATTGCCTCATTATAAGTATCCGGTACTCGTTCCTCAGCCCATATTAATTGACACAATTTGAATATTGCTAAGTGTAGATATCACCTCCGTCATTTATGAGTTATACTGGGATATCATAGATTGCCGGCGCTTTCCAATTTTTCAGGCCAAATTTTGCCATTTTAACTTCTTCAAGACTAACATCCTCTACGTAAGGCTTCATTTATATATTATTGTATAAACGTGTGGTACCGATTCATTTATATTCTACTGTCACACGTGTTATTGCGACATTCTACTTGCTAGATCATTTGAAAGGTTTATATTAAATTACCATCAACAATGCAAGAAGTTTTGAAAAAGTTCAAAATTTGTTTTCGTTGTATTTATACAAGTATAAAATTATATACCTATGCACGATGTAATATTATATCAGTGAAACTTTTGCATTTTAGTTATTCCATCCTAAATACATGATAAAATATGTGCACGTATAATATTCGATTTCTGCACTGGGCATTATAATGTGTATGGAAAATATCATATTATTATCATATGCGTGAACACTTTTTTTTCATCTATTAATCACAAAATTATTTGTACCTATAAGTAATTGCATCTATCATGAATCGTAAATCATCGTAAACCTAGATGTGATAGACAAAAATCACCAAACCAAATGTACTTAATATATTATACCTTATTACAAAGCATGCACACCATCACCATTTTTTTTTAAATTGAATTATACATTTATTTAAATTCTGATTTTTAAATTGTTTATGTGTATTGTGTACTTAAACACCGATATGTTTAAGTATGTATGCACTTTTTTATTCCATTATTAATGCTTGTTCTGTGTCGATAGAAACTTGTTTTTTTTTGCAGACGAGATCCACACTTTTTAATGTAAATAATTTTTATACAGATCATATTTTTTAAATACTGATGTATATAAATTGATATTCGAAAGAGTAAATTCTGAATTATTAAATTTTTATGTAGATACTAATATTAATCGTCCTTGGTAATAAGTTCAAATATATTAATGATTTGGTGATATGAACATTATAGCTATTTTTTTATTAATATTAATATTTATATACTAGCATTTTATTCGTTTAAACATTTTCCAAGTACCAGAAGTACTAATGGACTGCATATTACATTTCAACTAATTTATATTTTATGTAAGACTTTTATTATTTATAATACATAAGGTTTAATAACTCAGAAACAACTTGTTTGAATTTTGATTTATATAGACCAAAGTTATGTCGAAAACTAATTGAATACACGAGAGCGATATAATAAGCTCGAGCGAAAATGTTTCAAACTTTTCAAATTTAAATTTAATTAGCTATATTATATCAAATAATTTTTATTGTGGTCTATGACAGTTTGATAGTATGCAATAATAAAATTTCTTTTATACAGCAAACTTCGAATGGCCCTTATTTAACACCCTCCTTAACGGCCTAAACAGAATTGTTCAAACTTAAAGATGGGACCTTAGGCTCACCAAAATATGTATGTATACCTACTCAGAAGTAGGGTGAAAAACAAACGCACATGATTCTACTTTGGATCTGCAGCAGGACAAACAATGATTGTTGATCATATTATAATATCATACTATAATATTATTATTGTAAATATTTATTTGATTATTTCAACCATATTTAGTTGGTAAACAATTTCCGCTTTGCGGTATTATGTTCAATCAAATTTTAATCTTTGCAATAAATTATTGTTTTACAATACAGTGGTTAAACTTGTAATATACTAATATAATCAAATTTAATTCAATAGTGATTCCTGGTTGCTTTAATGAAGTATTTCTCGACTGGGACTTCGGTTTTACTAAATGATTTTTTTTTTTTTTGTATATCCATCTATACATTTTTTAAAATTAAAAACAAATAAATACATTTGGAGCAATTAAAATAGTAGAAAAATAAAAACTTTGACCGGTGCTAACCAATGATATCAAAGATTGACGGGCGGTGGGTTCAACAACTTGTAAAAGAAACTCAAGCACAATATTCACGTTAAAATACTAATAGATGGTTATAATATAAATATGAAACAAATAATTACATTAATAGGTGATGATTAAAATTATTGGAAGTAATTAAACAAACATTTTTTTTCACAAATCGTATTCAATAAAAATAAAAAATATGTTTCTTAAAAGCGATTGTGGTGATTAGGCCTTGAGATGTGGTCCATGTCTTTGTGGAATTTTCTGTGAGTGATCCTTAGTGCAAAATGCCTAATAGGTTAGGAACCACTGCCTTAACGGTACACAGAAAGCTTTAACAAAATTCTCTGTAGCGTAATTAATTTATTCGATGTTTTAAAGCTCACAATGAAATTTAAACGTGCTTTCGTCGATTTAATTTTAAACGCTAAAGTGTACATCAATGTGCATGTTTTTATGCTTTGTGGCTACCAGACGTAAAGAGTTGTTTTGATTTGTTTAAGTTTAATTTAAAAGCATCTCTAGAAGACGTTTTCGTTAATTGCATATACTTATTCCGTAGAAAAGATCTATTACCGATTTAGGTTATTCTAAATTTTTCGAAAAAAGCAAGTCATTTGTACTCGATAAAAAAGCAAATTTTTCCGTTCGCCATTCATATGCGTATTAACTGAGAAACTATTTGAGTATATTATTATATTATATACGCGATATTCAACCATTATACAAAAAATTCCACAGTAATAATTTTACCGAATTTTAACCATCGCGATCCTTCAGTTTCACGGAATTATAAAGCGAACTGAATCAGAATTAATTCTTCAGAAAGCCTTAATATAATTCATGCTCAAATAAATACATTATGAAAATAATCAAAATTGCTTGAACAAGAAATGAAAAAAATAAAATATATATGGATGGATATTAAATTTAAACATACGTTTTTATTGTTTGTCTTGGAGCAGAATACGTTTATGGAGATGGCAATATTAATGTTATGAAAATATTATTGATAGACCGATATTATACCTATAACCAGCGGGTACGTCGAACCTCTTTTTTTTTTTTTTTTTTTTTTTTTTTT